>VDFB02335739.1:0-53903 GCA_007258455.2 Sequoia sempervirens | reverse complement strand
TGCTTCATCAATTCTAAAGGTAGTGTTCAACACAAGGTCGGCCAAACCAATGTAAAACACATAGAACAATTAAGCATGATCCTTCCAAATAATGAAATTATCTTCAACACGATCATAACAACTTAACTCTAGAATCTCAAGTCATAAGACTTAACCAAAGAGAAATTTGGACCAACAACATTTCTCTTGGATCTCAGCCAGATACACAGAAAACCACAGTTCACAACTGGTGAACATAACTCGCACTATATAATGAATCAGGAACCAAAATTCTCGATATAGCATCTTCCAACAATCATGATCAACATATTTGAACCGCACACATAGAAGCAAATCCTAGAGCAAAACCTGGGAAACCACTGAACACCTGCAATCTTCCTTCAATACAATTTTCTCAATATCTTCATCATAAATAGCCAATAACTTGCAACCATGACACTAATAACAACAATAACTAATTGATAACCAATTGACCAGTTGACATCAATGACAACACCCAGCAACTTCTTCATACCTCTGCAACAATTAGATGGTTCAAAAATAATTTTGAAAGGAGGTATGCCATGTGTTTTGAGTGCAAAGCAAAGTTGTATGAGTTTACTTTGTGGGGCTGCATTATCCACCACTTATTAGTGGAGTTTTGGTTTTCTTCTTGCATCAAATGGTAGAAGAGAATGGTGAGTCCCTTGTGACCATATGGTGAACAATATTTTGTGCAATATTAGTAGAAAATAATGGTACCAAGTTTAATACCATTCATCTTGTGCATTCCAATAATGAGACCTCACCTAGACTCTTTGGAATTAATATCCTAAGGTTAGTGGCAATCACTCATCATGGAGAAATGGTGCAACCCATAATAGAGTATGTGAAGATTAGGTAAACATTTATGCTTGAATTACTTATAAACTTGACATTATATTTTATGACATAAATTTCCAACTAAGCATGATGTAAATTTGAAAGCCTAGTTTTAAACTCCCACACAACCCAATAAATAAGATAATATAGTAAAAAAAACATAAGCTCAACAAAATCAAGAAATTATACTAAAATGGAGTAATTCCATTAATAAAAATATACTTAAGAGGATTTTTACCATATATATATAAGCTATTTGATAAATCTCCTGAGGAAATATAACTTTGAATACTCGTAGTCAGCTATAATTATATTTTAGTGTTTCTTGTTGTAGTACCCTCATAGAATAAACTATAGATCTCTTATTTTCTAGAAAAGATCAAATAGACCTACAATATATAGAAAACTTGAACCTCTTGTTCTACATTATGTATTTTCCTAAATTAGTGAGTCTCTTCTTGGAAGATTATATATATCCCCAATAACTAATTGTAATAATTTTTTGGTTTTATAATGCCTACTTTTCTTGAATTATGTATTCCAAATTGTCCATAGTGTTTTTTTTCTAATTTTTTTATTTTAAGATGTAAATTTGTATGTTATTATAGATGATCAAAGATTTAATTTGCATGAACCTTGATATATAGTGTTTATTATTTATTTAGAAGAATGGCATGACTTGGCATGCTTGACATTTTCATGAAGATCTAAAGAGTTATGTTTAAAAAATATTATGAGAATTATTGTACATTGAAATGAGATGTTAAACCTTTTATAATGAATATTGTAGTCAATTTATAATAATTTTATTACTCTTAACTATAGCACAATCATACAATACTATTTTTCAAATATCACATTACTAATTTTCAAAGCATAAATTATACATTACAATGGTTACATATTCAATCACAAACAAGTTCCCACATCTTTGTACACTATAAATACTCTTATTTTAAAAGATGGATATAAAAAAGAACTCATAATTAGATATAGACTAATAATTATATAAGAAATATTGATATCACTAGCATTATTTTATAATGAATAATTTTAAATTCTACAAATATAATTTGTATTCAATAATAATGAAGAATAAGACACACATAACAATTGATAGTAAAATTCATAAATTAAAATTTATTTTAATCAACTATTTTTTCTTTGAATTAAATATTGTTAAATGAAACTAATTTAATTATAAAATAATCTTACTAACTATACTTGTTATATATTATTTCTAAGTGGTGTAATATATTTATTAAATCTTGTTCAACTATCCAACACTTTTTCTTACACCTATTTATTTTAATTTTTAGTTTATGAATATGTAGACATTGAATAAAATATATTGATGGACGGCCAATACAGACAAAAAGTGCCCAACTAGTATGACAAAAAGTGCCCAACTAGTATGCCAAAAACATCATGTTATAAGGGAAAAAACTTTGCATGGAATCATCTCTCAAATAATGCTAGGTTTCCATGGACTCCCCACACAATTATTTTAATTTAGAAACTTTACATGGCATCATTAAGATATTGATGGGGAATGCCAAATAATGCCATGTTATTATCAAGGGATACAAAGATCATTTTCTACTACTATTATTGCAAAGGCATTATTTTATTTTATCTTTGGTCCCAGTGCACTTTGGCCATCTTTGCTAATATTTTTTAATATCTTCAATACTGAAATCAATCAAATCTTTACAACACCAACTCTTAAAGACTTTAGTAATATTAAATATACAAGAAGAGAGAGAAGTAGAACATATTTTAATTTTTAATTTCACAATGATTCATCCATTAAAAAAATGATGTAAACCCACAGATCACAAATCTTCAAAAAGGTATGGTTATGTGATGTTTTCACCTAACAAGGAACATCAACATTTTTTTAAAATTAAGATTTTTTTAATTGGATAATGATAATTTAGTCAATTTAAGAAGATTGTTTGATTTCTCATGTATTTTCATATTTCAATCGAAATTATAAAGTCAAAAACTTTGCATAAGCATTTCTTATCATTTAGAAATTGGATATTTAACTCTATAAATATTATAACTTTCTAAATATATGAGATAATACATCAATTATCTATTTATTGTAAAAAATGCGAAATTTGTATATTTATGCTATTTTTACCTAGTTTTTTTATATTTTGAGAAAACTATTTTGATGTATTGATATATTGATGAATGATATTTTCTCTAAAGTTAGGTTTCTTGATTTATGACATTTATCTATTCATTATACACATTCTTATAAATTTATCCATTACCTCATCTACATGTTCACTCACCCCTACATTTGCTTATTTATTACATTTATGCAAGTACATATTTTCATACATAAATTGAAAGGAAGTAAGGTACACAAAAACACTTCCTACACTTAAATTCTAAGGAGAGTGTTGTGAAAATTTTAATTTTTTAACAATTGCGTAAAGAAAAAATCATAGATATAAAATAACACTATATCATAAGTGTATGTAGAGAAAACCCTTTCAGAAGAAAAATCCCACACTCTAAAGTAATTAAACTTATTATACAATAAACAACACATTTACAATACACTTGTAGAGCAAGTTTGCATAGGAGTATCAACAACCAAAAATTCCAAAGAATTATAGAAACTTAACAATATCTATAAAACCCTCACACAACTTCCATCCCAAGCACCTATTATATAGTAGATAGAATACATGAAACCATAAAATAGTAATTAAAAATCCATAAGCTAAAAATACCCAAAAGGTGGTGCCTAAATCTCAAATCTCAAGATGAGTCCACAACTTAAAAAATAGCATATTTCTTCCACCTATCATAATGTTGCTATAATCCACTCACTGAATTGGGTGTTTCATTTTGGTCCCATGATCTCCAACCAAATTTCTCTTACAATAGTTCATAACATGCATCATAAGTTGGTCAACAAGTGTAACTTCCCTACAACTCTTTTATTTATGTACCATATTTTTACATTTCTTATTCAAACTTTCAAATGCCATAATTTTTAATCTAGGAGGATGATTGAGATTTTTTTAAAATTGTAGAGATTGAAAAGACAAGACCTATGCAATAGTAACTATCTTTCCAATGATTCTGAAACTCATCCTTGCACAAAGTAAAAATATACATGATTATAAGATAAAATTAAAATTGTTATAATTTATTTTAATTCATAAAGTGCTCATATTTCTATGTTATTCCCTATTGCATATATTCTTCAATCATAGAGTTAAGTAGTTGTTACTTATTATACTTACTTTATTAAAGTAGTGGTGCAAATTTTAGATTTATTAATCCTAGTTAATGAATTAATTAGTCTTGGTTAATTATTTTGTTTATCTATGTTTATTTTATTTTATTAGCCTAAATTAGACTTAAGGAAAGTTTATTTTCCTTTTTTTGTGAACCTAATTGATCCCACACAGCCTATGATTCATCTAGGGTAAAATAATATTTTTTTATATTTAATATAATTCTTATTTTTATCTCTTTGCATATTGTAATATGGTTTGAAAATTATATTCTTATATATTTTTATTAAGGTTTTGGTATATATAGTGATTTATCTTTTATACCACCCTCTCACACTAGATTATCCTATCATTATGACACCTTTTATGGTTTATTCTTTTTACAGTCATTAATTTTATTTTTGACATATTTTATCTTTCATATCATATGGTACATCTATCCTTGATATACTAATGGATTTTTCTACTATAAATAGTGTTTTCAATAGAGATGTCGTTCTATCATATTCAATCTTTCCCTTCTTTCATTGAACTAACTAGTGCAAATCCTATATTCTTAGATGTGCTTAGTTCAATTATCGACATATTCCATAATGATCCTATATCTTATAACAATAATAAGAATATACAAATGAAGGATCTATTGTGTGATTTACCCATGCATGATAGTAATGCATATTAAAATTGGGAGCTTAAAAAACAAATCATTACATATAAATAAAAATAATAAAAATAAAATTATCAAAAGTATATAGAAAACATATTATACGATACATATGTGGGAAAATTATTTCACATAAAAAACTCAAAAAAATATCATTCATTAAGGAAATGTATAATAAGTTTATATAAAATAAGAGCCTAAATACGAGAGTATTTTTTTCCTCCCCTTGTTTTTATAATGCCTCACACATGCACAATGTATCTAATACTTTTACAATTGACTATATTTAAAGAAATATAAGAGGTTGGAATAGGTCACAACCTTTCACCTTTTAATATTTTGGTTATATATTCAGTTAATAAACTAATTATTTATTAATAAATTTTTTAATTTATCTCATATTTTAAATTATATAAACTTTATAAGTTAGAGTCTTATAAGTGTTATTTTGAAGTAATTAATTTAAATTTAATACCCAAATAAACATTATTCTCTAACACTCTCCCTTAATATTTATATGGGGTTCATCCTATCAATTTCTTATAGAAAAAAAAGATGAAGCTTCTAAATAATGCAATACTTTTTTGAAAAGCATATATATATATATATATATATATATCATGCATTCTAAACTACATGATAAACCTCTTCTCATAATCTATATCCAAATTTCCTTATGCTTATGCTATTAGGTGAAACACAAAGAAATGATGTTTTAATGAGGTATTATGATTTTTTTTGAGCTTGGGTCTCTTCTTGAACTAGCCTCCTAGGTTCTTGAGATAATAATAATTATAATAAGTATTATATACAATAATGTAATAATTAATATAGAGGAAGAGATACATAGTGCTCATAGGAATTATATATAAATCATGTAAAAATACCTATAGGCATTGCGTTTATTAAAATCCCTCTGATAAAGTACATATAATGCTTATTGATCTTACATATGCCTTAAGGTCTTATCCAATTCTCGTAAGTCTTACCTGTAGAATTAGCAACTAGAAGGTGAAATTACTATGAACTATCCACCTCAATGGAAAATTTGTGAGGTTAATATTTGTAATAACTTGTGCATAGAGAATTTATTTTGTGATTTTTGAGATGTCGACCTAGTTCTCCTTGATCACAATATATTGGTCATTGAATAATTAACCTAACAAAACTATACGGTAATTTTATGATGGAAAATATTTCCTTTAATGAAGTTCTCATTAACTTCAATGTGTTTCATTTCTAGATGTTTGAACAGAAGCCTTTAGCAAGAGTAAATATCTTTACTTATCATATAATAAAGTAGGAGTTATATTAGTACCTAGATGAAATTCTTTCAACAAACTTCTAAGAAAAATTTGTTTTTGCATCTATTTTTGTATTCAACATTTATAGATTAAATATCCATAAAAGATAGTTTTTTAAGTGTTATTCCATCCACGGGATAGTTTTTAAAGTGTTATTCCATCCATATGATAACACATATAGTTACACCATATTTTGAAGACATAGCCTAAGGTAAATTTCCCATGAATAAGATCACTATTATTTTTAGTAACATGATAATGGGGATTATGGGGAGGAGCTTTGTGTGCTATAGGAAATAATGGAAAAGATGGACAAGAAATTCAATGGCTTGACCTGTTTCACTATCAAGCTAGTCCATTGTGTTACCAGCACCCTTTCTACTGTGATGAAGGATGAAATGGACAAGAAGAATGTTGAAGAAGGCCAAGAATGGGTTGGGGATGATGTTGTTAATCCCCTTTCTAAGAACTAATAAAATGCCAATTAGTCTGTTGTTTTTGCATTGTATGTTTGTCTGATGTTGGTCCGCTGTGTATGTTTTTTGGCTTGATCTTTAATTTTTTTGGACTTGATCTTTTTTGGCCCTAGTGGCTCTCTGTGTGAAGGGTACAACACCCTATAAATTATTATTACCATATCAAAAACATGATAATAATTGAATAAATTATTCTTGGTGCAAGAATAATACAGACTATAATTATTTTACTTTTAATGTATGCTTATCATTTTTCAATGATCATATTGTAATCTATTGAAATTTAAATGCAATACCTATTGTATAGGTAATGTCTAGTATAAATATGGCATAGTAAATCAAATTTATTATAAGGTAATATTAGTCTTTTTAAATGATATATTTAGGGTTTAAATAAATACTATCATTAATTGAAACTAGTTTGTATCATATTACACTTCTTAACTATATACTTTATTTTAAGGTTCTTTTAATTGGTCCTAGAATATAATCACTTTGAATGATAAAATAGGATTAGATTTTTATATTTAATAATTAATTCAATAATAATTCAACTGCATATAGCATAGTTATAATGATATGATAGTACTTAAAATGAAGATTATCATTATCAAGGAGATCATATGTGATTTTTATAAACACGGGAATATATTATTTGTCATGTTTCTTCAAGGAAAAAAATAGTTCTACTAAACATATAGTACTAGGTGAGATATTATTTCCATACTCCTTGAATAATTTTTAAGGTGAAAACCACTCATTATATGTAGGTTCTTTATACCTAAGAAATTTTAAAGATTATGCTAATACATGATATTTTAATGTTATAACTACTAATGTTTCACATTATAAAATGATAATTTAGTATCCATTTGTTAAGGTTTTAATGTCATAGAATTATAATCTATCATTCTAAATAAATGCATTAAAAAACCAAATGTAATTGTATCCTATCTAAAATTAATGAATTTGATTTCTAAGAATGTTTCTTAAATGTACTTATGTCCTATTTATGATTTTTTTTTCTAATTCTTGATGCAACCTCCATCATGCTTCTTCAATGATATCATAATATTTATTAGAATTAATAGTAGAATATGCACCAAAATTAGATTACCTTTTTCTTAGGGCTCTTTATTCACCTTGATGTCCTTGTTCTTTTGTAGAAGCAAATAGACTAATTTTTGTTTATTTTAATATAACAAGAGCAGTATTTTGATAGAAATTTTGATCTCCTTTGTCAATTCAATATTGTAAAATGTTAATCTTTTGAAATGTCAACCATATTAGTAAGCACTAATTTGTGTTGAAAGAAAAAAAATTATATCTTTGTGGCTAAGCCTTAACTAACTAGTTCAATGACTACTTCAATGATGGTCACTAAAATATTATAGACACCTAAAATTTGAATCACACTTGACCTTACCTTATCCTAGCCATCAATTAAATAAATATTTTCTATTTATTTCATTGACATATCCTCCACTTCTAGCCCCCACTTTAATTAAATGAATATTTATATTTATTTAATTAGTTTATCATTCACCTTATCCCCCTCTTTAATTAAATAAATATTTATTATTTATTTAATTTATTTATCCTTCACCTTCATAGTCACTTTAATTAAATAAATATTTTTATTTCTTTATTTAACTTATCCTTCTACATCACCCATCTCTAATAATTAATTAAATAGTTTTATTAATTAATTAAATATTGAGTGTCATATGACTAATTAAGACCTTGTCTAGATTCATTAAGCCTAGACATTTGCCAAAAGTCAAACTAACTTTTCATCACATCCATAAAAAATTTATACTACATCTCCAAGTCTCAGCCATTCACATAAGGATGTTTCCCTAATCAAATCTATTGATCACTTATCCCTCATGCGACACTTGTCACATTACTACAACTTTTGATTTAGGACCTAATCCTCATTCAATCCTAGCCATCCATTAACCAATCCATCTTGGCCCTTAACTTCTCATAGAAATTCTATAAATGAGAGGCCTCTCACCCCATTTGAATATCTTCTCTCATCAAATTGTTATGCAAATTATAATGCAAATGCTTATACTATTAACGTATAATCAAGGTAAATAAAAAAGGGTCGCAATTGAAGATAAGGAGGTATTACCATGAAAAAAAGGAATCATACAATATAAGGAAGAGAAAAGGGACCATAAATTGATACCAAAAACACCACAAAAGGAATCTAACATAATTATAATACTTTTGGTGTTCAACAAGATAAAATAATGTCTCAAACACACATTTGGGTGAATTTAGAGACAATGTGACAAGTAACAACACCAAAACTAGTCAAGGATTTGGATGTAAGTCAACACAAAGGACATATAAAATAATTGAAAAAATATATCTAAATAATTAATTGAATGAATAACCTAAACACCCGACCTAATGTCAAAGTATATTTGAGAGAAATATCTCTATAGAGATGAATATATTTGTATATCTGCATTGTAAGGATAAGGAACCAAAAGTATTTATTTCCAAAAAATCCTTTTTTTTTAATTTTTTAATTATACAATAATAATAAATTATCTTAAAAATAAGATAATACATTAAACACAAGGCTCATAATTATTTGATAGGATGGTTTAAATAATTTAATCACATGAAACACCATTCAATGCGATTTTTAAAGGATTTATTTAATGAAAAGACTCTAGAGATTTCTATTGATTTTCAAGGGCATGTAGGAGCTAGATTTTGTTACTTAATATACATACTCAATTGGTTGAGAAAGATTGATGACTATAGAAAAATGCATTGTTGATTACAAGAAAGAGAAGTTAATTATTGAAGGATCATTGTTAAGGTCAAAATTAAATCCTTAGTCTTTAGTAATTTTAACAAGAAAGAGTAGATAAAGTATTGTCTAATCCAAATGAAATACCTAACATATGTCTTTCTTGAATTCTAAGTAGGTTCTCCCTCTGCAAATATATTATAGATGTGGCTCTTCATTATCCTTTTCTTCTTTATTATAGTCAATCAAGATTATAATGGTATGAAATCCTATTCAATTTTTGGCATAATTGGTGAAAGTTTCATGTGACCATCCAAATCACATGGGCTCTATCCATGAGATTAATAAATTCCTTTTATCTTAATGTGAAACCTATTTTTCTATGCTCGATATTATATACATTGATAAAAATATTAGGGATCTATCCATTTGACTCTTATCATAAGAGAAAGGTGGAGATTTTAGATAAAATAAATAATGAATGGTAGTATAGTTATTCCCAAGATCATTCATTCCTTGTCATTAATTACCTAAAGCTATATAGCTAAGTATTTATACTTTGAAGGATTTTGATAGTCATTAGATGAATATTATAAGAAAATTACCGATCATACATATACAAGGAGATAAATAAAAAGTGTGACTATGAGAAATGCTTATTTTCAACACGAGTGAAGCAAGAAAATAAAAATCCCTACTAGCATGTGACTTATTAGTCTTTTGTTGGAAACTGCAATGGAGTTTGTTTGAGCTATGAAGATTGTTTTGTTGTAAATCAATACCATACTCCCTATAATCTTACCTTATTTCATTAAACATAAAAACCATATTTAGCTAAATCAAGAAGAGGGCATCCATTTGATACATAACTTTTCATATCTCTAAGAGACCTAGGATTTTATTATATTAATATCCATATTGTTAGGTCTTTGCACCCATAAATTGAGACATACAAGAATAGAAGAAACCATATTTATCATGTAGATCAACAAGATCGCATTCAATAAAACCATTTGAGACATACCCTTTCATATATTGGGTTGTATTATTTCATATCTCTAAGAGACCTAGGATTTTATTATATTGATATGAATATTGTGAGGAATTTACATCCATACTTCCTTATTAAGAATAATTCTCTCTACATATATACCAAAAAATGTCCACTAGTAACCAAATTATGTTTATGGGAAATAATTTTTGTAAAACAAAATATATCATAAATCACTTTGAGTTTATTTGTCTCTGAATTTAAATTTTAAAAAAGGTATTAATATCATAGAAAATAAAAAATGAGTGCATAATTTAGAGTTAGGGTTATAACAAGGACTTAATATTCTAATAGACACCCCAAAGTTTGTTATGGTTCACCTATCTCTCTACATTTATTTTTCACTTACACAACTAGGCTAATGGTATTCAACAAACATAATTACCTATAAATAAATAAAAAAATTATTTCCTAACTATCTTTGAACCATATTTATTCCTTAGATTAAGATGAGACCAATCCAAAGAGAGGTAACCCCTATCTTGGCTTCAAAATCTCTAGACAAGAAGAGTCCAAATACAATAGGGATATCAATTATCATCACATCCTACCAAACTTTAACATTAGGGTAGGCATAAAGGGTGATAAGAAAATATTTTATGATTCCACTAGTATGAACCCTTTTTTCATCAAGCTACATAATATCCTTTTACATGTACTCATATCTTAAACTTAAGGCATCTACAATCTTCTTTGGAATGACAAAAGTGATTGAACCAAAGTCAATCATGGATTTGTGAAATGATTTCTTCCCAGTGATCAAAGTTAAGTAAAATCACATTGGTTTTAATTTGCTTACCTCCACACCAACACTTAGAAGAACGATGGGTTGATTGATCAAAATGGCCTCTTTTTATTCTAATATATTTTCTCCAAGTTGAATTATCGAGGTCACCTTAACTAGATCCTTTCGTGCTTGTAAATCCTCTTGAAGCAAGGTCTTCTACACTAGGATGGAAAGGATATCCCATAGTGACACACTTGTGTATGTTTTCTTCAACTACTCCAATACATTAAGAGGACATGCTTCTTGAAGCTTTAGGACATACAATGGGTTATTTTGACACCTTAGTATTCCTAGCATCATATTTTATATTTTAAAAACTCATGCTCTCACAACATGTGGCTTCTAATTGAAGGGAATCAATCCTTATTTTGAAGTAACAAGTTGATAGTCTATGCATCCCGCCATCTTCTATATAGTTCCTTGGTGAATTTTTTGGGAAATACTTTTTATTATTTTTCTCTTCGACCCAATATAATAAGAATATTGAACTTGAAGAACTTTGGTCATACCTTGATCATAAGCAAATAGTACCTCTTCCTCTTCCATCCATGAGAATAATTCTCACTCTAATACTATTTCCTCCTCTTTTTCTAGAGACATTCCTTGTGTTTGAGCTATTAGAATAGTATGTTGGATTCTTGTAGACTAATATGAATGTTCTAATGGAGCTATCCCCATTTTGGAAATAGCTTGAATTTTTTATGTAACCTTTTGTTGTATATTTCCTCTTTAGTAGGGCTTTAAAGGATGTGCACCATTGTATAGGATGTACCACATGTTGGAGTCATTTGCAAAAAAAAATTGTCTTGGAATTAGATCCCTTATCAGATTAGGCATAATCTACTATATGGATAGAATGTTAGTCTTGAAATAATTGATTATAGTATATTCTCAACTAGTATTATGGCCTTTGACCTTGATTTTGTTGATACATAGGTCTAGGATATGTTGCTTGTTGCCTCTTTAGGTTTATAATCTCATTTTAAAATATTCTTAATATGTTCTTCATGTCATCCATCTATATAATTTTTTGATAATTTTTTGAGCCATTAGAGTTTGGGAAGTTAAATCTTGTGTAGATGGATACATACTTAATGAAGGAGTAGCTTGATATTCACTTGGAAATGGATGGTTGAGCTTAGGTGGCTCTTCATATACCTAAAGTAATTATTTGGGGGAAATAGACATAAACAATCTAGGAGAGAGTCTCCCTACATCAACAAGATTGTTCTTCATGCGAACTGCTAATTTATAAGTTATTGGGAGGCTCTATCTACCCAATGATTGGATCATTACTAATATACATCTAAGTTGAAATCTATTTAGATAAAATATGAATTCCATTTTTGTAGGGAGTGCATCTAACTAGAATCACTTCCCAAGTCTTCTAAAATTTTGAGATGAAATTAGTAATAACCTCTTGTTGGGATCTTTTGACAGTTATCAATTAGAGTGAGGAATGGTCTCTCTTTTCCTAGAATATTTTGAAGAAAGCATCTCCAAGATGGTCCCATGAGTTAATATAATTTGGTGCTAGTGATCAATACCAATCTAATTCCTTGACTTTGAAGGATGTTGCAAGTAGTATTAAAGTTATATTATATTCTATAACATGGTGTACCATGCAAATATCTACAAAATCCTTGAGATGATCTATGAGAGTCTCGAAATATTCTTTAGTGAACTTTGGGAGAGCCTTTAAAGAATTAGCTAGGATAGGGTCCCAAATAGCTAGAGATATTGAAAGAATTAGAGGGATTTTGCTTGTTCACTTGACAAAGTATCTTAAGGGTATTAGAGCTACCATTGGAGGAGGTAATGATGTATTTAATGGAGGATTTGACTAGCAGACATTTTTCTATAGATAATGACAATAGGAAAAACTAGGAGATGAGGTTTATTTGCCATGAATGATCTACTAACGACCCTACTTCTCATAAAAGGAGAAAATCAAAGGTTCTTTGAGTTATTTCTTAAGAGATTATTTTGGGCCACACTAGGCAATGCCAAAAACTATTGATATTCAAGTTTGTACTTTTGTACACCCCTATACCAACATGGAAAATCTTACAAATGTGGGACCTGATTTGTAATATAACCTCCAAAATTTTAGAAGCTAACTCTTCATAAGATTCTCAATAGAAATACACACATACATACATATGTTAGGAATTACAGGTAGGAAATAGAGGGTTTGAATTACCAATTATATGCATATTTAATTAAATTGAACAAAGGAATAACAATTTACAAAAAAATAACAAGACAACAAGAGTTTAACGTAGTTCGCCCAATTCTTGGGCTACATCCACAAATAATAGTCCATTTATTAAACAACTTCCAGCAAATGCAATTTACAATAACCTATAGCAATAGTTGCAATGTGCAGCAATCAAATCCACAATTTCCACTGCTATGTATTTTCATGCATAGTGCTACGTGCGCCCAATGCTTAACCTGTGTTCACTCTATCACAAAACCTCAACTTTTTGCTAACCATTACTCACATTCCCTATAGCAACCAAACTAATCACCACACAATTATTTGAATTCCCACGCACATTTTATTGTTGGTATTCCAACCCGTAACTGTTCAAATTCAGGCAATTTTTACAATTGTTATAATTGAATTACAAAAGGCAACTAACAATAAATTTCCTTTAATAAAATTACTCAATTTTTGCTTCAAGGGTGCTGCCCCCAAACCCCCACCATGGGCTCCACCCCTGAGCCCCCGCCAAGGGGATAATACCCCTCGGACTCTGCAAGAGGGGCTGCATCCCCCTTGCATTCCCCTATTGATTGATTTGGGGGTAAAACATGCCAAATAAAGAGGAAAAAAATTAAACTCCAAGTCTAATCAAACTCCACATATCAACAACATGGAGAAAAAAAGTGAAAAGATTGCTTGAAAATAAAACTAAACTATTAGACAATTTTTCAAGAAAGATATCAGTATTGTAACTTGCATAGAACTTATTTATCTTAAAGAGAATGGCTCCACAAGACCATGACATGATCATGCACAATTCCAGTATTGAAAAATGTAAAGTCTGAGAAACAAACCAAGACAAAAAAATATATTAAACTAACTGTACAACCAGCAAATGACATTAGATGACAACACATGAAATGGGTACAGCAAAGGAAGATATTGATAGATATATTAGTTCCTCTTACTACAAGCATGATAGTCCTTTGACACAATCATAGAGAGTGTGACTCACTAACCATAAAAATGTAATCTATTTATTTGAAGGCCTAGAAATATAAAAAAATCTTGTACTAATGCTACCCAATAATTTATTTTTCTAATAAAGGGAAGCCTCCCTTAAATAGAGAAAGACCATTCTCAAAATTGGATTTTCTTCAAACAATCCCTCCCTGATAGAAATATGTTTTCTGTGGTATCCTCTACAGACCTTCATACAGTCTAGTGGTTTACTCTCCACAGAAACATGAAGAAAATGAGCAATTCAAAGCAATGGACAATTAAATGATCTTTTTTCCTTGCTCTGTTTTATTTTTTGCTGCTGGCAGCGCTCTCTATATGAATCTTTGTATCCGTTTTCCTCAATCTAAAAAACTAAACCTAACAAATGTCAAACATGATCATTGGTTCTATAAAGGCAATCCCATAAAATCTACATGCTTGAAAGCTAGAGGTAGAGAAAAATCCTAGTGGTAGCTGAAAATTCCCATCGCATTGAGGCAAAATGAGTGATCTACTCATTTCAACATGAACTGCATGTAAACCTACATTTTGAGATAAGGGATCGCCACCGTCAAATGTTTGGTAGTTGAATAGTTAAAATTAACACCAACCTATACAGACGATCCCACTAAAAGATTGAGTGTTGACATTGGCCATTGGTACAACCAAAAATGGCTTCCCAACTGATGTCCTTGAAACTTTGTTTGATAACACCACGTAGTTATCGTGATGTCACCATCTTTCTTCATTGAATCTATTTCAAAAGATGATACGGCCCACTGCAAATAGTCACCTGCTCTTGATGACCAGTAGCACAATGTTATAAGCATACCAAATTGACAAGGCCTACAACCTATGAGATCTTGCCCTATGTATTTTCTCTGGTTCTACAATATTATATTTTCACTGTACTTGCCTTTTGAGGGGTAGGACCTGATATTCACCAAGTTGACAGTATCAACCAATTGTGCAAGTTACCAATCTACTATTCTAACAAATCACTGATTGTACAATGCACATGGGTTGTTGATCTGAAGGAGCGTTGAATGACTCATCAAAAAAGAATTGCAAATGAAAGGTTGCGACTTGAAAGGTAATAGACAGCAAATATTAACACAATAATTACTTACAATTTCACTGTTTATATGGAGATCTAACCAGATTATTAATGATCAAATCAAGGAGACTATGGAGATTTTTCATTTGTTGATATGGGTATGAGTTACTAATTTTAAAAATTTCAACATAAAATATAAAAATGGGAATAGATAAGCTATGTGGTAGTAAGGAAATTGGAAAACAATATGGTCTTTGTCATCAACAAAGATTAAATTCATTTGGAAGCAATCAAACCATGCACTTTCATTATACCACCACTATTATATGAGGATTCCAATGAATTTATAGCATCAACAAATTCTACTCTAATATCCAAAAGATCTCACTACTAAAAGGATTTAAACATGGGTGGAATTCACAGATAAAAATTCAAAGGAGTGATTAGTCAAAGAAGTTAGAACATGACAAAATCATTTACCTCTTGTCATCAAAGAGGTTACTAACTGACAAGATTGATGCAGGAGCATCGCGCTCCATCCCCTTTGTCCGGCAGCAAATGGAGTTTTGTCGACGAGACTTGGACTGTTGGCAAGACACTCATGAATGTCTCTTTGATATTGAATGTCTCTTCGACATTCCATGCTAGGTAGCAGTGATTTAGGCGTGGTGGAACTTTATCGACGAGAGATGGCTTGTCGTCAAGACAATCTCGAATGTCTCTTCTACATTCGATGTCTCATCGACATTCGTTGGACGTGTGTCATGTGGATGCCTGTGTTGTGGTGATCTTGTGATGTCAGTGTGAGATCAGCTTATCTCTTCAATGAGGCAAAGTCTCATCGATGTCGATGTGACAAATGTCGTTCGGCATGAGATCTAAATGTCTATTTGACATTCTGTTGGTGCCGATAAGAGTTTTATCAATGAGACCTAGTGGGTTCGATGTGAGATCTTGTTGAGTCTTGGCAACATCCCGATGGAGGAATTGGACAAGGGTGGTCAACACGATGGAGAATGATGAGTTGGATCACGACACTTGGCAACACGATATTAGGTGCATTCCACATCGTTGTTGTGGGATACATGTTCATTGGACAACTCGGTAGAGCTTCTGATTATGATGTAACCACTTGGAGATCTCGGATTTGATTGGATGACTAGATGAAGCTCCTAATAACGAGGTAACTGTATGATGGAAACTACGACATGGAGAAAGAAAGATCAAGACCGACCTAAAGGATGAACAAAAGTATAAAGAGGTGGCAAATGATAAGAGCGAGCAACCAACAAGAAGGAGAGGTGTGGTGGAGAACCCTGAAGAGGCAGGTCGAGAGAAGTGTAAGAGAAGCTCAATAAAGGTTATGGTGTGATGTAGATCTGAGATTTGCTCTGTAACTAAAAATGTTGCATGTAATTGAACTTTGTTACAAGTAATAAAAGAAGAATTGTTGTCTATTTGTATGTGTGTGATCCATTTTTTGGCTACATGATTGGACAGCCTAACAAGGCCCTCCAATCTCGACCTTCATCAGTGGTATCAAAGTTGGTTGTCCTGAGTCTGTAACAAAGCGTCGAACGTAAGGCAGTTGCAACAGGACCTGTGAGTGTGGGTTGATGCTAGAAGACCTGTAGGCGATTAGTCGAGAAGAGTTAGTGGAAAGGAATGTTTGTTGCAAGCATGAAAGAGGGTTTGTAATTGCTATCCTCCAGTAGAGATAAAGTTGGGTAGAAGGTGTAGAGTCCCTCCACTGAGAGATGGCGGGTAGAGGAAGCATCTTCAAGAATCTTTGTTGGGTAGAGGATAGTTGCAGAGGATTTGAGTTCTAGAAGAGATTGTTACAAGTGAGAAGAGACTTGCAACTACAGAGGGCTTGAATCCTAAAGAGATTTGTTGTAGGAAAGACCTGTAACTGCAGAGAGTTGATACCGTAACCAAGAGAGAGATCGTTACAAGGCAGACTTGTAACTACAGAAGGACTTGCAAGTTCTTGAAGATGTCTTCGAATAAGAGGACAAGATGAGTCATGAGGAGACCAGTGATAATCCCATTTTGGGAAGAATATTGGGAAAAGATCAGAGGAAAGAAGTTGATTGCAGAGCTGAAAGGGATTGAAGTGAAATTAGATTCCCTTGAGGAAAGCTTGGGAATAAAGGAACATGTTATGGAAGAGGAAGAGAAAGTGTCCATAAAAGAGGCACCCATGGAGACAACTTGGTCTCTTGATTTATTTTCTAATGATGTGTTTGAAAATGTGAATGTAGGAATGCACAAAGATGTGGTGATGGATATGAAGAATCCTAAATTTAATGAGTAGATTTATGAAGCCAAGGATGTCACCTTGTTGACAGAGGAAATGAGGATAATCAATGAATTGTTGACAGTTGAGAATGAAAACTAGCTTAGATTTAATAAATTACTGATAACTTTATATATAGTGGAAAGCCATTAGAAGTAGCTTAGATTTACCCTATTACTACCACAAATAAAAAAAGAGGTACCATTGAAGCAAAGGTTAAGTTTATTAAAACTAACCTATAAACCATGGAGCAAACCAATGAAGGATTTTTGGAGGAGCTAAATAAAATATTCAAAATGGAACATTCCCACATAAATTGAGAATGGTTTCAACATAAATTTATCAACAAAGATAATAGCAATGGAAGAAGTAACTAAAGACCTCAAGCTCCCACCAACAACAAGCAAGGGTACAAATTTTACAAGCTCAAGAATTGAGAATAAAACATAGATTAGATACCCTACTACACAACATGCAAAGCATAAATATTGAGCAAAAAATTACATAAATAAGTTGTTGTAGAAAGGCAACAAGATTAAAAGAAAGTATTGGAGAGAAGGAAAACAAAAAGAATGAATCAAGAACTATAACAAAGCAACTAGAAAATACTACATAACTAGAGGAAACCATATAGAAACTTAAGATAGAGGTATAAGTTCTCATAAAGTTGGAGGGTTTGAATATGGAAAAAGTAGAGACTAAGTATAGTCTCCAAATATAAATCAAAGGAGAAAGGGAGAAAGAAGAGAAGGAAGATGGCAAAAAAAAAAGGCAAGAATAAAGAAACAAGGGAGGCATGAAAGAAATTAACTAATACACCTAAACAAAAAATGATCATTCTAATAAGA
The DNA here is from genome assembly GCA_007258455.2 of Sequoia sempervirens. NCBI lineage: Eukaryota > Viridiplantae > Streptophyta > Pinopsida > Cupressales > Cupressaceae > Sequoia > Sequoia sempervirens. Next base: position 35,300 of record VDFB02335739.1, on the reverse strand, counting down.
TAAATAATATTTAGTAAAATAGAAGCAACTAGCCTCACAAATGATACTAAGCTCAAGCATACTTATGTATACTCCAACTGCATTTGAGGTTGATTTGACAAAAATATCACCAATCCAAAAAGATAGAGTTAGAAGAGGTTTTCAATAGTAAAATAGGATTAGATGTAGAAAAATATCACATTAGAAGAAGACATGGAGAAGATGGTACAAGGAATACAACAAGAATAATAAATACAAATAGATGTATCAACAATAGTAGTTACTCAACTAGAAGGATCAATATAGGGATTGTTAAATCACATTTAAGAAATTTGGTGCAATAAAAACCAAATTCCTAGAAATAGATTATATGGAATATAAAACTACAAATTGACTTAATCACATAAAAAATAGAGAAATGGTTGGCATGACTTGAACCGACAATTGAAGAAGTTGGAAGATATTTGTGGTAACATCTCTACACTATATTAGTACTACACCAACTAACAACAAATTACTATGGACCCAAAGACCAACTAGATGCCTTGGAAGTTCATATTCTATAGTCCTCATGCAACTAAAACTGTATGAAAGATTTTGATAGATCATAGTGATAGTAACTCCAAAATATCCAAACAACATGTACCCAACTAAGTGAAAATAGAATGAGGAAAACAATAGAAATGGAGTTGGGGTTAAAAGCAAATACCTATTTAACACTATTATCCAAGCTTCTCCAAGAAAGGTAACAATTTATTCCTACATCAGTAGAACCAACCATCTCAGTGACTATAGACAAAGGGTATGTAGATATTTTAGCTATGATGCAAAAAGTTCAATATATGGTAAATAATTGAGATGATAAGTATGAGAATATAAATCTCACCTATAAACATCAAGTACCCTAGAATTTACATAAATACAAAGGAGAATATCTCAAGGAAAAGGAAATGGTTTAATCCTCATGAGGATGTCAGAAGGTTAGGAATTATAAACAAGATAAATTGACAATCACCATGAAACTATTATGGTAGAAAATAACATCATGCAGTTCCTTTACTTATCCCACAATGCATCCAAGAGACGTCTCAAGGGTGAGGGACATGTCTCTCTATCTATTCATGTAGATATATCTACCACACAATGATAGGATGGAGAGGAGAGGACTATAAGGTTCTAGATGTATGAAAAGAAGTTTCCCAAGCATATGTGGTGCATATATCTATGCTTGTAGTAAACAATATGTAATATACAAAGAATGTATGCTATGAATATATATGTAGACATGTCTTATGATGTCAATGGATGTGTATATTCATTGAAGTCTCACTTCATGTATATGATGTCTACCATAATATTTCCAATTTTCTTTCTATTACACCACTATGGGGAACTAATTCTCCACATAATCAATCCAAAAATCAATTCTAAAATTTACCATCAACATATAAGTTATTCTACTATCACATGATTTATCACTTCTTTTTTTTATGATATGCATGTGGTATCAACAACATGGTTGTTCTTGATAGGATTTTTGTCCTAGGGGATCACATATTGAATACCATAGGGTGACTCACTAAGATTTTGAGATAGGGATTTTTAGGTAATAAATAGGGATAAATTCAAGAAATGCCTCCTAAAAAAATTCTAGTGGATCTTTTCTTTTTTTAGAAAAATTATTAATTCTTATTGGAAAATCTTTCCTTTTTGAAGTAAATATAAATTTTATTGGAAAATTTATACACGCTCACAATTTGTAATTTTTTTGGAAAATTTTAGCAAATGCTAGTTATGAAATTTAATTACCAAGGAAACCCCTTAAAAAAACTCCTTTGTTAGTGCAATTTCTCAATATATTTTTTCTTTTTCTTAAAGCTAAAGCAAGTACTTGAGGGTGATAGCCACCATTAGCATCAACAGTCTGACATTTGAAAGTGTTGGTACATGTAATCTCTTGAAAAGCAATGAGAGCCACTAGATTAGAGAAAAAATGAATACTGACTAACCCTCTAAGTAGTGTGACACATGTAGAACACTTGGGACAAATGTGAGACATATGCAAATTTCCTACAGAATGAGACAAAAAAAAAAAGAAAACCTACCTCTAAATAAACTTAAGTCTAGTGAGAATAAATCTACTTGATAAAAATGAACTAGATAGATAATAAAACCTTTCACACTATAATTAAAATTTCACTAATTTTAAAATACAAACCTAGAACTTTCAATATTATATATTATTATTAATCAATACTTTAAAAAGTTAATTTTCCCTATTTAAAGTTTTAGTTTTATCATGACTATAAATATTGAATAAAATATATTCATGAACAACCTTAACAAAATATGGTAAGTTCAAAAAGTGCTTCAATAGTATGCCAAAAACTCCAAAGGGGAAGAAAAACTTTACATGACATCATTAAGATATGATGGGGGAGTTCCAAACAATGTCATGTTTTCATGGACTACACACAAAACTTTCTTAATTTAGATACCTATTCTTGTCAAGGGATACATAGATCATTTTCCACTACCATAATCAGTAATAAAAACATGTTTGGTCATGCATTCTTTGCCAACTTTGACGATGCTTTTAAATGCCTTTACCAATAAAAGCAGTCACATCTTTATAATGCCAACTCTTTAAAAGTTTAATAATCTTATATTTCTAACAAAGGTAAAGAAAAAAATGGGATATTTATAATTTTTAATTGCACATAAATTTTTGTGACTCATCCATTGAAAAGTCGATGTAAACTTACATATCACAAATCTCAAAAAGGATTGTTATGGAACATGAACTTGGTTTTTTCAATTAATTTTTTTTTAATTGGACAATGACAATATTTAATAGGAATGTTTCATTTCCCATGCATTTTCTTGGTCAAATGACAATATGATAATAAAGGTTACCTTTCTTTACAAATTGAAAGCTCAAAGTCAAAAAGTTTGCATGACCATTACTAGTAATCTAGAATTAGTGTCTAGAGACTCTAGAAACATTAGAACATTGTAAATATATGAGAAAACTTATGGTAGTCTTAATAGTTGGATTTATTAACAAGAATATGTAAGTGAAGGAAATTGCATATTTCATAATTTTATTTTAATATCTAATATAAGTTTATATGAATATTTTAATGAATATTTTTAATATTCATTACAGTATTTGCTTTTAATTTAATAGTCTCATTTTCTTATATTATATTTTTTAGTTTAAAATATAATAATTAGTTTCAATTTTTTAAAATATTATGAAGTTTTCATAATCTATGATCAATTAGTTCTAAGATTATTGGATTGAAATTACGTGCAATCTTTTTTACAACAACATTTCGGATCATACTCCATGATCCATCATCAAGATGTTGTGCTATAGAGAAGAGAGTGAAAATATAGAAGAATTGGATAGATAAATAGGTGGGGGGCTTGGGAAGAAGAGAGAGGACAAAGTTATTAAGAATGCACAAAACCCAATAAATATAATTAAAATATTAAAATATATATTATTTTATTAAGATTATAAAATAACACAATCAACTATATTAATAATATAATAACAGATTAAAATGAATTAAATGAAATAGAAAATTACGAAATAAAATAAATCAAAATAATATAACAAATACAATACAAAATCTTATCAACTATTATAATTGAGGTCTATTATAACATTATATAATAGATTTTAATAAACAAAATATCTGTAAAAATAAGATCTTTTATTTTTTGGGTTCACCCCGCAGTGCAACGGCAGTTGCAACACCGTGTTGATACGGTGGTTAGGCATTTGACTCTCACCGGGAGGCATGCGATGGGAAGGAAGGCTGCGAGAGGAAAAGGTAGGCCAAAGGATCAGTTGGTGGGACCGTCGATGGTGATTTGTCCGGCAGCAGAAGTGAAGTGAGGTAGGCGTGCTGGATGGGAGGATGTGGCAGTGTTAGCAAACAGAGGCAGCAGCAGCGGCAGGAGGCAACCCTGCCAGCAGTGGAGGTACAGGGTGTGTCCGCTGGCAGAGAAAAGGTGTGGAGGGGGTTGACATGGAGAAGGAGACTCAGAGAGGTGGCAGGTGGTAGGGAGGAGATCGGAGGAGGAGTATGGAGTGGAGAAAGAGACATGGAGAGAAGGGAGAACGGAGTACAGTGTGGAGAAGGGAGAACGGAGTACGGGGTGGAGAAGGAAGAACGGAGAGAAGGGAGAATGGAGTACGGGGTGGAGAAGGAAGAAACGGAGAGAAACGGAGAACGGAGTACGAGGTGGAGAAGGGAGAACGGAGTACAGGATGGAGAAGGGTGAACGGAGTACGGGGGATGTGCGGTGATGCAAGGTGAGAGGCGACGAAGGAAGGAAAGGAAGGGAGGAGTAGAGGAGTGGAAGCGGAGAAAAAAAATGGACTGGTGTCAAACCAAACAAAAACATGGGGATGAGGTCCCCCACAAATTGTGGCCTCACTAGTTCAAAGCTCCAGTCAAAAGCGAGTACCGATCAAAAAAAAAAAAAAAAAGATCTTTTATTTTTAATTATAATTTTGGATTGTTGATAGAGTTGTGGATATAATTTAGTTATGTGCATTTAAAAATAAGACCTTTTATTTTTAAGGTTAAGTGACTTATGGTTAAGAAAATGGATACTTTGGTGAATCTCACAAATGATTTGATAAATCATCTAATTATATAAAATTTTAGATGATAAAAAAATTGTATGGGGATCACCCTAGCATTAGTTCATTATGTAGAGAACTCCTTATGATTCTTCCAATGCATATGACAAGTGGGTGATTCCTAGGACTAGAGGACTAGATGTTGTCCACCTTTCAATGTTCTAGATCTATGAGAAATCACTTAACATTTATAATGTTATAAATAACGTGTCTACACGGATAATGGTACCCCACTTCAATAAAATCTTGAGATTATATTGTTGGAACTCTTTTTTGTGGTATTGGTCTCATGATAGTTGTCAGGTAGACTATGACTAGCATCTTTCACCAATTATTTATCATCATGTATAAGATATATGTAAGTGTAACTATTTCCTAATGTTGGAGCACTTAGGAGTTACACTTGGACCTTGGTTATAAGGTTCAAATTAGTCAATCAATCGTTACATTTTAATAGTGGAGGTGTTACTCTCAAAGGTACCTAGTGTATAATTTGGACTTGGACCACCTTGACTTTATTTTGGTTAATGGTTTTGAGCCCATATTTTTGGAATACCATTTTTTAGTTGTCCCAATCTCCATGGCCTAGATATACAAGGCTTGAGATAAATAGTGTACGGCATATTTTATGTAAAATTATATTGTTGGTATTGGAGAAGCAATAAAATGAATTCAAAAACCAAATTCTTTCACAAATGAATGTGCACATGATAATTCCGAAAACTATCATAAAGTGAATCAAAAAATATACAATGAACTCTTTGCATATGTAGAACAAAGATGAAGAAAAGTAGGAGTACAATACTAACCCTCTAAGAATTGTGACAAATGTAGAACACTTGGGACAAGTGTGAGAACATGTGTAAATTTCATATAAAATGAAACAAAAAATAAAAAACATCTAAGTGAACTTTAAGTCTAGTATGAACAAATCTACTTGATAAAAATAAACTAGATAAAGAATAAAAAATTTCAAACTATAATTAAAATTCCACTAATTTTAAAATACAAACCTCATTGAAACACAAAACTTTTAATATTATATTTTATTATTAATCAATACATCAAATACAATACTTTAAAAAGTTAATTTTCCCTATACTCTTATCATGACTATAAAGATTAAATAATATATATTCATGAACAACCGCAACAAAATATGGGAAACAAAAAGTGCCCCAATAGTATGCCAAAACCTCCAAAGAGAAAAAAATTTAAAGAAAAAAAAAACAACAACACCACTTCATATGACATCATTAAGATATGATGGGGGAATTCCAAACAATGTAATGTTTTCATAACTACACACAAAACTTTCTTAATTTAGATACCTATTCTTGTCAAGGGATACAAAGATCATTTTCCACTACTATAATCACTAATAAAATATGTTTGCTCATGCATTCTTTGCCAAATTTCAAGATGCTTTTAATTGTCTTTACCAATTAAATCGGTCGCATCTTTACAATGCCAACTCTTTAAAAGTTTAATAATCTTATACATATAAGAAAGGTAAAGAAAAAATGGGATATTTTTAATTTTTAATTGCACATAAAATTGTGATTCATCCATTGAAAAGTTGATGTAAACTTACATATCACAAATCTCAAGAATGATTTTGTCATGTGATGCTTTTAGCTAACAAGGAACATCAACAACTTTTCAAATTAAGATTTTTTTAATTGGACAATGACAATATACTCGGCCCAATTTAAGAAGAATGTTTCATTTCCCATGAATTTTCTTGGTCAAATAACAATATGATAATAAAGGTTACCTTTCTTTACAAATTGAAAGCTTAGAGTCAAAAAAAAATTGCATGAACATTACTAGTCATCTAGAATTAGTATCTAGAGACCCTAGAAACAATAGAAAAATCTAAATATATGCCACAATTTATTGTGGCCTTAATAGTTGGATTTATTTTCAAGAATATATTAACATATGTTTGAAATTGTATGTTTCATAACTTTATTTTAATATTTGGTATAAGTTTGTGTGAATATTTTAATATATATTTTTAATATTTATTATGGTTCTTTTGTATATTTATTTGCTTTTAATTTGAATGTTGTTATACTCTGTCCATCATCAATCAATCTCGACTTTTCAATTTGATTAGGGCAACATCATTTTTTCCTATCATTTTGTGCATGTTTTCTTACTTTTCATCTCCTCCCTCCATTATCTCTTCCTCCTCCCATCACATTTCCCTTATCCCCTTCTATCCATCATCTTGCATCTTCCTACATTCTCATCCATTTCAAGAGCACATCTATGTTCTCTCAAGCCCGCATATCCTCTCAAGGGGGCATTGTCACCCTCATCCCCATCTTCACTCCCATGATCTTTCCTCCTAGTCAATCCTTTTAATGACTTGGGCATATTTAAGATAATATAACCATATTCTTTGAAGCGCTATGTTTTAATCTTCTTTGAAATGATACTACTTCATAACACCGTCTCAAAGAAGGGAAAATTTGGAACACCTAAAATTGACACATCATCATTACCCAACTATTTTTTTTATGATTGATAAAATAAAACCTTTATTATTCAATTAATTATCCCATTATTAATTAAATAATGTTTTATTATTTAATCTACCTTTATTATTAGATTAATTATCCCATTATTAATTAAATAATGTTTATTATTTAATTAATAAAATTATTATCCATCCACTATTTAGCCGCACTCATTTTCTAATATAAATCATTAAATCACCTTCCTCTTATAATCCACCTTACGTAAATAAATATATTATTTATTTACCCAAGCCCCATACCGCCTTTTCAAAAATTAAATAAATACTTTATTTATTTAATTTACATTTTTTCCTCCAACCTTTATTAAATAGGCTAATCCTCTTAGCCCTTAAATCCCCCACTTGCACAATCCTAATCCTAGTCAACCCTTATCAAATTCCTCACATCATCCAATGTGTGCAAAGGCACAAGCCTTTTGTACACAAGGCATGGGCCTTTGTACATATGACATGACCTTCGTACCATGTCACATGGGTCAAAGTACTTGCCCATACCCCAATCATACTTTTTTCCATAAATATAAATTTTAAATTTCCATATATCCTCTCATAGTACCCACAATCTTCTCATGCCATCTCCTTGTGCCACTTGACACCATCTCCATGCTTGAGACATTTCAAGCCATCTTCACCCTTGATCTTGTCTTTTCATCCTAGCCATACATCTACTCTACCAAAAATCTATAAAATCTCTCCCATCTTAGTCATTTTATTAGCAACACTTTGGAATGCAATATTATGCTACAAAAGTCTTGAGCACACATCAAAATCATTAAATGGCACAACCATTTATACAACCAAGGTCTAAAATGGAGTTGATTGCTTAGTTTATATTTTAATTTGGATTTCCTAATGTGTTTGCTTGGTCTTTGTATAGTTCAATTTAGCCATATAAATTGTTCATTTGCAACACAATTTCCTTGCACACACTAACTAATCATTTGCTCATTAATATTTGACAAATATTTGTTTTATGGAACAAACTCAACTCCAACACTGGCCATCGCTTTTCTTAATACGAGTCAAACTTGACACCAACATCAGCCCTAACAATTATAATCTTCATTAACCCAATAAAATGTTGATACATTTGGCTTGCAATAATTTATTGATCTCAAACTATTATTTGGTTTACCCTTGAAATAGTATGTCATAGCTGATATATAGACTAGCCAACAAACATTATTATTGCAATACTACAAATGCAAGTACTTTCCAATACGTAACACTTGTTTTATTTTATTTTAAAATTATTTTATTTTAATTACATTATTTCATTATTCTATTTCAAAAACCATTTAAATTTACTTAAAAGATACTTAAAGAATACCGTAAAGCAGTAGTTGAGTAACTGGGATACAAAAGCAAATTGAAGGTCCATCGGTTACAAACATAACTACAAACTATGTACTTCAAGGTGGACTTCATTTACGCACTCTTAGATTCCCATTTGTGGCTGTTCATTTCCAATCCACCTTAGCAATTGACAATGAAGTTAAATTGAGAGGTGAATTCCCATATAGTGTTGCAGTGTCCAATTGATAAAAAAAGGTGTTAAAGAGAGTAAGAATATGTGAAGTTTGCAAAACTAGCTTCCAGGTGAAAAAATTGATACAGAATTTGAGTATTTGGTGTACAGCTCTGCAAGCAATTCCTTACTATATGTATATCATTGGTGGATTGCAGAGCATGCATACACATTTCCCATCAGTCGGCTCACAGTAGTAAAGAGACTGCCAACAAAATTTCTTCCGAGGAAATACCTCAACATCTGTGCTTTATGAGTTTGATTCCACAAATATATGGAACCAAAAGATGATTTAGCCAAATACCTTGCCACCAACAAATTGGTGCAACAAATTGGTGCAAGTTGCAAGGTGCAAGTTGAAATGATTTCTATTTGTCCGTTCTCCTTGGGAAGTATGGAGAAGACACAAACAGACTGTTCTTACCAATGTATGAAAAGTATTCACCCAACAACTTCTTGTACGTGTGGAACCGGATAACTTTCTGGCATCTTTGCATAACTTGACACATGCAATTATGGTGTACAATCCCCATATTTATAACAATGATACAAGTCTGCTTATATGTACATATGATATGCATTGCCATGGACTCCTAAAAGAAAAAGGCCCAAACTAAACCCTTGGTCTTTTTTGGGTGAGCTCACTCAAGGGAGCGTTTACCATGCTCCATTAACATGAACCGAAAGACACGGCCATACTAAGCATTTTTCTTGTTGCAGGAGTTGTAATATAACCCTACCACATGCATTTTAGCTATATGCACTTAAACGACAACATTAATCATTCCAACTTATATGCACATCCATGTAGAAAAACATTTACATTGGATGATGTGAACAAATTCAGTTCCTAGACAGGAATCTGACCCAGACATACGATGTACTTACAAAATTTTAGCAACATTACACAAAGTAATCGGGATGCATTAGAGTTAAATACTACATTTATAAACACAAACTGACACGACCCTTGACACGAAATTACACAAGAAATACATATGTATCAGATTAAAATCCCATGTAACGAGGTTTCCATGCTTCTAACAGAATGTTATCTCTCTAGATGATAAGGCTCCAAATGAGGTTTCATTGCTGCAAATTGGTTCACACGTAGAAATTTGGCACATCCATGTTTAGTTAAATACCAATTCACAGCAAAGAACACATTGTTTCAATGAAAATAACAAATTCCAAATTCCAATTTAATTCTCTACCGCATGGCAAGTACATTTGTAGCACACAGACAGGCACCATGTTCTGAAATTTTCTGAATTATAAGTTCACAAGTGGCTTACAACATCATGTCAAGTCCCACCTTATTTGTCACGAAATCCAGTCCATCTCCAAATTTCAATGTTAAGTATCAAGTCAGGTTCCTATCTTAATTTGAACATAGACTCAGAAATTGTAGTTTTTAAAAAATATGCTCTGAGATGGAACCTGAGCAATCAAACCTGCAAGTCATAGAACATCCAAATCTTCAGCTTCCATAGATTAACATATAAAATATTTAAGAGATTTTATAATTACAAAGCAAATGGAGTTTAACAATCCAACTTCTAATGTAGGGAAATAATCTACAATAAAATAGGTTACTTATCAAATTAGACAGGATATTCTGTATGACAACTTAAAAATGATTGAGTAACAAGGTCAACTTTTATCATCCATATACAGCCTACACGTATATACGCATAGGCATAGACATATAGTATATATAATTACATATCTAATACAACTATAAAGACGCATTTAGACATGCATATGTATTAAATATCACTCAATTGATAACGATATCTATGGATTAAAGTATTGTGCTATAGAGATCAATTGTTACAGCCTAAATTCCATTAACATTTTAAAGAGTCCCAGGCACCTTTATAGATTTTTAGTATAAAGAAAATCATTGGAAACTTTCTCAAGAGTACAAACGTAAGCCATAAAATTTCTCCCATTTTTTGACAATTTATTATCCTCCATAAGGCCAATTGTATATATAAGGTTGTTGATTCCCACAATACTTCCATTATTCAAACATTCCTGTGTTTCAGTTTACAAAAAGAGGTTTTCTTTTCATCTACCAAAGGGGTATTCAGCTCATCAATTTGTTTATTGCCACTTCCAATTCACTTCAGTTCAACCATGCTGCAATTATCTCCTAAAATAATCTCCAATCTATTTGTGGGTGTTTCAGACTTATCTAGATCCAAGTAATCTTCAGCAATGCACACACACACACACATTCAGCATTGATGATGGTCTTCATGATACAAAAAACAGGTCATTCATTCAGATGTTCAAGGTCCTGGAGAAGTTGGCACTAGGAGAGTACAAGTGGTCAAGCAACATGGAAATCAGTTTCATTATCAAAGTGGATGGAAAACTGATGAATCACAGATGTGGAGTAGTTTGGAGAGAAGCAAGGTTGATTCACAACCTAATTGTAGGTGTCAAACTCCAACCACATTGCTGGTTTCAGACCTAATTGGAAAACCAACTCTGGCAAATTTTCTGTTTGCAACAGAAGGGTGAATGTGCAGTCCACTGCAAACACATCAGCAACCAGCAATCTCATCACTGTCAAACACTTTCTGGTTTGAACAATGTGCAGAATACAAAGAGTTTTGGAAGTTCAAACGACCTAATTCATGTACTTTCCTCAGTTTTGGGGCCACTGAGCGATTGTAAGAATCTAGATCTGTTGCGAACTCAATGCATTGCGGGTTCACTCTTTGTATAAACTCTCCTATCACTCGTGTTTGCAAAATTCATTGTAAATGGTTGGGCATGTTAGTTTTAGGATCAGATTTAAAATAAGCAGAAACACAGAAATACAACAGCACATGAACAATAGAACACAGCATATATCCTGAGAAAACCCTCCTTGAGGGAGAAAAACCCAGCCACAATATATCACTTATATATTGAATTGAATGAGCAGCAAAACTGCTTTACAACTTGGCCAAACACTAGGACAGTCAGATGTAAAAATTATAGCACCTCTCTTAGATGCAAGATATACACAATATCGATCTGCACTAAGCAATAAGATAATCTGCTGTAGAATGAACTCCTTGATGCAATGTGTATGCCTTGAGAAGAATAATCGATCTCCTGTGAAGTTCGAACTTGTCTTGAGAAGAATAATAATTGATGATGTAAGAATGAGCATCGCCTTCTTTATATACAAGGTAAGGTGCCTCTTCACAAGCAAGGCAACACTTCACAAGGGTCAGCCTCATTCAAGAAATATAAATATAAAATATAATTTGCAATATGTAGGCCACCTGCCTTTAATTAAGGAGAAAATATCTCCTGAAGCTACCAAACACTAACACTCCCTCTTAGCTAGGGAGATATTTTCTAGATATCTACGTCATGGAGTCTCTCTACATGACGCCCACAATGGCTACACCCATTTGTGGAAAGCACAAAGGTTCGTCACGGAGTCTCTCAACGTGATGTCATCATGGAGTCTCTCAACATGACGTCCACCATGGCTACTCCCATGTGTGGAAAGAAACACACGTACAAGTGCCCATCACGGATTCTCTCAACATGATGTCGTCATGGAGTCTCTCAACATGCGTCCACCATGGCTACTCCCATGTGTGGAAAAACACAAGTACAAAGGGTTCATCACGGTCTCTCAACATGATGTCGTCATGGTGTCTCTCAACATGACGTCTCATCTCAATCTCAGGGATGAACAAGGGCTTGCACCTCATATTTCTCTGTCTCAGAGAAATATACTCTAACAAGGGCTTTCACCTCATACTTCTCCGTCACGGAGAAATATACACTAACAAGGGCTTTCACCTCATACTTCTCCGTCACAGAGAAATATACACTAACAAGGGCTTTCACCTCATACTTCTCCATCATAGAGACATATACATTACAACAAATCTTCATGATGATGTGACTCCCTCTGAAGCTCCAAGTACTTGCATCAACCTCCTGACCTCCTCGTCCAAGGTTGCCTCTATTGGTTTGTTAGACTCCCTCTGAATGTTTAATTCCTCCTCTTCGAAGAAACTGATCGCAAAGACAATCTGTATGGGTTCTTCCTCTTCGATAGATGTCTCCAGCCACCAACTCAGTGCCATGACAGCAAACTGTGTCTCCATTCTTCAGCCTATGTGACTCCCTCACATGATGCATCAAGCTCTTCCTCCTTGAATGCAATCTCACATCATCCTTTTTGCTCCTCGATCTGTCCTGGAAGTAATTTAGAGAGATTACTAATAGGTCATAGAATCAAACTATCCCAAAGAGAAATACCAATGCTAGAAGCATACATGATTCACTATTCTAATGTTATTGCATGAATTAATAACTACATAAAATTCACGAACATTGTTCAAGCATGAAATACTTATCTCTTTATGTCTAATCTTCCTCACAATCCACCAATTGTTCTTTCCTGAGCTTTGCACTTAAAGTTTCAGATCTGCTGCTATAGAAAAAAGTCTTCATGTAGCATATACGAGGACACAAGACCTCTAGATACACCCAGATTTGTTCTTCTCTGTTGTACTGTAATAACCCTGACCCAGTGGATCAAAATTATTCTCAATTTCTCCCAATTTGTCAATGTTATGTGTCAAACTATCTTCCAATTATGTCTAAAATGATTTGCTTCTTTTGAATTCAATATGCCCCATATACGGTGTATCTTTCCACTTACACATCCACAGATTCAAACTCCCGATGCTTCCCTAAATTTGAGACGGTGCCAAAGTAATTGATAGATGCTCAAGGATATTAATCGGTGATATATATGATTCCACTACCAGAATTTGTGTTTGTCGTTTCCTTGTGAATACGCAATATTATAAATAAACGCGCAGATATACAATATGTCCGTCACAAATGCTTCTGCCAATGGCTTCAATATCTCTTGCGGACATTCGGCAACAAAAATGTCCTCCGCCAATCATCATAGATCATAACAAAACCATGGTTGATGAACTATCGACAAATATACAATCTCCCGACAAGGTACTTCAAACGATACCCAACAGGAAGTGTCGCTCCATGAACTGAATCTCAAAAACATAAACCCGATATCCTCCAACATCGGTATGACAATAGATATATATTAATAAGCCAATTCCCCGTTCAACAAGGAAATTACGAAGGCATCACCGTTAATTAATAATTCCAGAATATAGATAAGCACATGCTCCCACGCGAATGATGCTCGATGAGGTAGTAATCCAAGGTTCCATTCCCATTGAAATGCTCGAGGAGATAAACAATCCTGATATCGGGTCATTGTAAATGGATTAGCGCTTCCAATGTACAACTCCCCAGACACTTCTGTAAGTCAAACATATGAGATCCCTGCAATATGAATTTACAAGAGATGTATAGGTTTGAACTCCAGCGCAAATGATATTCGCCCTTTGCTCCTGGAACAATACGTGCCAATACAAAGCATCGATATAATCACTCCCAAATTGAAGACATCTCACCACCAAGTATGTAGTCATCCAACATTATCAGAAATTAAGAAATTCTACAATTCATGCCTTCCAAAATGAACTTCATGGAGAATCTACTTAATTAAATCTCATCGGATCTCTTGAACCTGCTCTGATACCATGTTAGTTTTAGGATCAGATATAAAATAAGCAGAAACACAGAAATACAACAGCACATGAAAAATAGAACACAGCATATATCCTGGGAAAACCGTCCTTCTTGAGGGAGAAAAACCCAGCCACAATATATCACTTCTATATTGAATTGAATGAGCAGCAAATCTGCTTTACAACTTGGCCAAACACTAGGCCAGTTAGATGTAAAAAATATAGCACCTCTCTTAGATGCAAGATATACACAATATCGATCTGCACTGAGCAATAAGATAATCTGCTGTAGAACGAACTCCTTGATGCAATGCGTATGCCTTGAGAAGAATAATCGATCTCCTTTGAAGTGCGAACTTGTCTTGAGAATAATAATAGTTGATGATGTAAGAATGAGCATCACCTTCTTTATATACAAGGTAAGGCGCCTCTTCACAAGCAAGGCGACACTTCACAAGGGTCAGCCTCATTCAAGAAATATAAATATAAAATATAATTTGCAATATGTAGGCCGCCTGCCTTTAATTAAGGAGAAAATGTCTCCTGAAGCTACCAAACACTAACAGGGCAGGGGCAGAGAAGTGGTGAACGAACTTGAATCCAGTTGAAATGGCTTCAATTAACCATGATGGTGATGTAACCTTTGTATCTGGATGCCTGATAGAGTGATGGAATGCTTGGAAGCATACTCTTCCTAGAATTTTTCACCCATTTAAGGGTTTTCTCCAGCTGTGCATGGTATCTCTTGTGCTTATAGTATGTATGTGTCTTGTTTGATATTTCCATGATATTGTGATTATCTTGACCATGTGCTACTATAATTTCCATATGAGTTTAAGTGCTATAAAACTTTCTAAGGGTTTTGAAATATTGACATGGCGTTGTAAGTATAACTGGAATTCAAGTACTCAGGTTTAAAACAGGAAAAACTTGGCAAAAGATTTAAAACAATGTACTATTTGTTAAAACAAAGAAAATAAAAAAACTAATTTTGTTATTTCATGTAAAATATAATGCATATAGATAAAAATAGACATTATACATTATAAATGTGCTAATTGTAAAAAACTGCATAAGACTTTTTAAAAATTCATTTTGCTTTCATCTCGGAGGGTTTATGTAAAATACAAATGGCTGCCCCTAAAATAGTAGATCATTTCATCATGAAACATGACCTAATATTTCAGTTGCAGCACTGTTTCCTTACTTAAACCCTTATTAGAGTATAAATTAAAAGAAAAATGCTCATTGCAGCTTAAAATTTAACTTCTAAAAGAAATCTATTCGATGTAAAAGAAAATTTAAATACCATCACCCTCACCCCAAACCAAAAATGTTTAGTATTCCTTTCCTCTATATTTAAAAACCCTAACCCTAACCATAAACCAAAAATGTTGAGGGTTTATGTAAAATACAAATGGCTGCCCCTAAAATAGTAGATCATTTCATCATGAAACATGACCTAATATTTCAGTTGCAGCACTGTTTCCTTACTTAAACCCTTATTAGAGTATAAATTAAAAGAAAAATGCTCATTGCAGCTTAAAATTTAACTTCTAAAAGAAATCTATTCAATGTAAAAGAAAATTTAAATACCATCACCCTCACCCCAAACCAAAAATGTTTAGTATTCCTTTCCTCTATATTTAAAAACCCTAACCCTAACCATAAACCAAAAATGTTAAGTGTTCCTTTGCTCTATATTTTTCTGTCTCTGAGTGTAAAAATGAGCCAAAAAAAGATAGATCTAAAAAAAATTAAAAACACTTCTTGAAAATCTTGGGCAAAACTTAGGAAACGAAATGGCAAATACGGCAGATCATGATCAGTCAAGATTAATTGTGAGTTTCTCAAGCATAATGCTACTATACCAGAAAGTATCTATCTGATAGGGATGCACAGTATTTTAGCAAGTTTTGGCACACCTTATGGGAAAGAATGGACATAAAACAAAAACAGTCTTTATCATTTTCGATCCTCAAAACAGATGGACAAACCAATGTTGTGAATAGAACATTGGTAGAACCATTGGGCTATACTCAGTAGCATAGTTGAAAAACTCGCCAATTGCAAAAACCTGGCAAGCCTGGAAAACTCGACTCGGCAAAAAACTTGGTAAATTAAAAAATTGCTTAAATTTCATTAAAAACGCTTTTTTTTTGCAAAATTCAATGATAAGATGCATCCAATGAGTCAATATATGAGTACATAAAAGAAACAAGCTGAGTCTAGTTGTATTTGATTGATTTGAAAGCAAATTGGGTACAAAATGGCATCCTCGTGTGGAATGTGCTGATGCTGATAGTCTGAAACAAAATGAAAATAGCAAATTGTTTTTGTAAAAATGAAAGTAAATACTACATTAATATATTTTACAAATGTACATCCTCCTCTTTCCCATGTCTAGTGAAAACTAGGGGAGAGGTAGAACTAGACAATATTATAGTTGCAGGCAAACTTGGAAACTTGGAAACTTGAGATGATCATTTGGCCTATATTCAACATTCATATAACAACGCTATTTGTTCTTCAACCAGTCCTCTGTTTAAAGTTTGTTTTGTTATTATGTCACCTAGCCCACTTGATATATGCTTGGGACAGTTATCTAAGGTGCTGGAAAAAGAGAGCTCAAAGGTTGAAAAGGCCAGTGAGTTCATTGAGAAGGTAAGGCAAATACACTTTTGACTCCAAGTTCAAGAGAGACTGAGAGTCTGGGCTCAAATTCAAACAAAGGCACAATCAGCATAAGTTCATGTTGGTGATAAAGTGAGGGTCTACTTGGGCAAGGAGAGATGACCTTCACCGAAGCTTAAGCCACAGAGATATGGTTTGTTTGAGATCATCAAACAGGTTGGACAGAATGCTTTCCATTGAATTTGCCAAAGTACATGAAGATCTTCTCATTGATAAATGTTGACAAGTTGCACTTGTTCAAGCCATCTATATTGGATGACAAGCAAGAGGTTGTTGTTCTGCCTTCACTGGATGATTTTGCACCTGACAAGATGGAGGAGTTGGAAAATGACATCACTCTTGACAAGAAAGTGAGGCAGACCAAGCGTTATGAGCCCAGACATAGTTGGTCAGATCGATGGGGCAACTGCCTAATAAGGCCAAGTGGATGTCAAGAGAAGATGTGGATAAGAAGTTCCCACACATGATTAGGTCCTAAAGCTTTTGTGGGCCAAAAGCTCCTTGGTTTCTGAGGCATGATTTGAAAATCGGGTCATTTGTTCAGATCTTCAAGGTCCTAGAGAAGTTGTCACTCAGGGGACAAGTGGTCAAGCAACATGGAAATCAAGTTCCTCATTAAAGTGGTTGGAAACCTGATAAATGGCAAATATGGAGTAGTTTGAAGTGATGCAAGGGTGATCCAGAACATCTCTGTCAAATTCCAACCATGTTGCAGGTGTCAAATGGTTGACTAATTGGAAAACCAATTTTGGTGAGTTCAATACTTGCAACATAGGAGCAAATGCACAATACGCTGCAGTGGACACATGTAATCGATGAACTCATCACTATCAAAAGCAGCAAACACATTTTGATTTGGACAATGAGCAAAATATGAAGGGTTTTGGAAGTTCAAACACCCCAGTTTATGTACTTTCCTCAGTTTTGGTGCCCCTAAGGGATGGTAGGAATCTATATCTGTTGTGAACTCGAATTGTGAACTCAAATATTGAGGGTTGACTCTATGCAAAAACTCTCTTATTGCTCATGCTTGTAAGATTCATTGGAGATAGTATTAGCATAGTTGTTGGGGCAGAACAAAAATGAAGAAGCTTGAATCCAGTTGAAATGGCTCCAATTCTTGATGATGTAATCTTCTTATCTTGATGCCTAAGATAGTGATAGGATGCTTCGAAGTCAAAGCATACTCTTCATGGAGTTTTTCACACATTTAAGGGTTTTCTCCAATCGTATATGCTGCCTCCTGTGATTGCAACGTGTGTGAGGCTTGCTTGATATTTCCATTATATTGTTATGGTCGAGCATGTGTTACTGTAATTTCCATATGATTTTAAGTGGTATAATATTTTGAAGGTTTTGTACACTGAGAGTTAGCATAGAATCCATTTGTTGGTGCTCACTAGGGTTATCAACCTAATGTTTATGGATCATTTCCTGGAGGAATGGAAGACATGATATACAATATTTTTTGATCCACAAAGATAGTAAATACATTTTCACTCTTTTATAGTTTAAAAACATATTGCATGGCATTGACCTTCGTGCTTCTGTCCAGCTATATTGATCATTTTTTTCCCACAATGCAACAAAGTAAGACCACAATTACTCATCAAGCCAATCTCTTGAAAGTGTCTTTTGGTCATTCCATTGAAAGTAGCATACCAAACTCCTTAGGAAAATAATTGCAGATGTCTTTACAAGTACAGAAACTTACAAGTTTTAGGGTCTTCTTTCAATGATGCAGCATTCAAACTATCCAAAATATGGAAAGAAAGTGAATTCACAAGTGCTTTCCAGGATATTCAGCATTTTTGTGGTAAAGCTTTGCTGGTCACTGATTCGAAATCAAATACTGCCAAACATCATGAAGACTGGATCTTCTAAATCAATGTCTTCACATCACCACAAAAGTACCTGCATCTAGGTGTTGATATTCTGGATGTGCTTATTCAACCTAGAGAAGCATACTAATATGTTTCAAATTTGTTTTTGGTTAATATCAAAAAAATTACAGATAGATCAGGCATTCAACTATAAAACATTGGCAGCAAGAGCAAAGACATGATTAAGATGAAATCTTTCACCAATTATATTATATGACCATGTTATATGACATCTACATGGCCCATGGCCAGGTGCCATGAGCATCAAATAAGTGAGACTCAACTCAAACAACTCAGTCTACAAATAAGATATATTCTACCATTGATTTACAAACTCATATTGATTTCCAAAAGAGATACAAACAATGCTACAATTGTTTTTGTATTATACACTTGTTAGTAGTTGTTTACATATACTTGCCATGTGATAATAGTACTAAATTAGAATAGAATATTTTCATTGAAACAATGAGCTCTATGCTGTAACAATTTTTTAATTATACTGCTAACATATTATAGCATTGTATTCATAAAATATACTATCGAATTATACTGCTAACAGTATATATTATAGCATTGTATACATAAAATATGCTACCCCCTCTTGTGGGATGCGTGTCACAATCAATAACTGATAACAGCAGTAACTAAATCAGATTGAGGCATAGAAAATCCATCTGTCATATGGTATAGCTAAGACATATGTCAGTGGTATCATTATCTTCCCAATTTGACATTATTGTGCATATGTACCATCTCTCATAAGAGAAAACCTCACCAGTATTGAGACAACCTTCATTCCAAAACATTTTTTTTTTTTAATTTGAAAAGCTTGTTAAGGACAAGCTATTCTATTGTTGGCTTAACTTAATTTTCAAAATGTGTGATTCACAAACTCCCATTACCATGTTTTCATAATTGAGTGACAAGTTTTTATCCTAGTTCTGATACGACTGTTACTAATTGCCATCCTTGCAACTGAAACATGGCAAGGCAAGAAATGGGTGACAAGTTCAACACCAATGCACACCTACTCAATCTATCACAGAAGCATGAATATTAAGTTATAACTTATAAGATTCAATTCAAGTGGAAAACTACATTTATTATTTAAACTTACATGGAAGATCATCATCCAGTGGCATGTGCCACATCAACATCATCAACCCCATACATAATGAGGATAGCTCCCATGTAACTCCACCCCATCATCATCCTTAATTCAAAGGTGAACTATATGAGTACAATGTTCATCATACTTGCAAATTATAGAGGCCTCCAAACCAATCTGTTCAAACCAGCTAACAAGCATCACATCAATCTCAACCATAACATAAAATTGTAGAGTTCTAAAGATCTTTTGATCAACCCAAGAAAATTTGCCTTCCAGCCCTTGTTGCTTCTGATTTGCCAATTACTTAAACTAATTGTCTATACACCAGCCTTTATCAATTTATTATAACAAACTCCTTTGATATATTTAGTTATAACTCTTTGTAAGAGAGAGGCTAACTCCACACAAACTAATTTTCTATACACCAGCCTTTATCAATTTATTATAACAAACTTCTTTGATATATTTAGTTATACCTCTTTGTAAGAGAGAGGCTAACTCCACACGCACCATGATTCCTTAGCAATGCCACTTGATAATAACAAATTAACATGGTATGCCTTGCAAGCATTGAGAGAATTGAACCGAGGTAATCTTGGTGGTCCACAACTTCTTACCACTAGACCAGAGCTTGATGGAGAAGAGCACATCTAAAGACCTAAAAAGCCAATGTTTTGAGGTTTTGAACTAGGCCACTTGACATTGTTTTGTATAAAAGCCCTTTTCGCAAATATAAAAACAAAGGCACACTTTCAATGAAGGTTTTGCCATCTATAGGCTTTATTTCATCTAGTTCTTTCGGACATAATATAATTGACATTCATTGAAAGTGTGCCTTTGTTTTTATATTTGGGAAAAGGGCTTTTATATATGGAGAGAACTGAGAAGAGTATCATCTATGAGTAATCAAAATATGTAAAACATAGCCCAAATATCAGTCAAGCAGACTTCCCACAGGGTATCAAACACTAGATCCAAGTCAACAGGAAAACCCAAGCAGCCCATAACAGGATATTGTGTCTAGTATAAACAAAACCATAAAATGGAAATTATAACTGTCTTTCATCTGAACAGGACCATCATGTCTAACCACATTGCTGTGAACGATATCATGAAAATATAGATGTAAACAACAGTAGATTGAGGCATACCACCTCACTGTCCCAAAAACCACACAAGCAAACATTCATACTCACATACCAAAAACAGAGGTCTAGCAGGAATAAATCCACCTCCTTGCTCCATCCTGATCTCCACCATTGGCTTACTGCCAGCATCTGCCTCCATCCATGAACCCTCATCATAAACACAATCCTCCATGAGTCGGTGACAAGACAAAGTTACAGGTTGTGGCAATCCCCACTAACTGAGGATTACACAGCAGATATCAAATGCATATAAAAAGTAAAATTGTGCCCAATAGACATAGCCACATCCTCCCTAACATCCTCATTGCAATCACCTGATTTTACAAAATGAGGATGCTGCATTAAGGCTTTATCACTTCCAAAAAATATAGATTTTGGATTGTCAATCTGGTCCTCTTAGCTGATCTCCTTCGGGTCATTCAATTCTTCAATTTCTCAAAGTCCTGAAGGGACACAAATGCAGGTTGGGCAATAGCCTTAGGAGCAGCAGAAGCCAGGCTGGGCCAGGCCAGGCCAGGCCAGGTTCAGAGCTCAAGGCTTCAAATATAGCAGAGGTATTGTCTTTCAAAGCAGCCAGGTATTTGACTGGCATAACTGAAGGTTCATTTAACTTGAGCAAAATTGTGGGTAATGCTCTGTTTATTCCCAGCAGCAGTTACTTTCCAGCCAGTGGTTTAAATTCACATAAATTCTTTTTGGCTTGCTGTTATGCTAGCCAGCAACAACTTAACAGTTTTCTATTCATTAAGTTGTGGATTTGCAGGCCCACGAGATGCATGTCCTTCCCTTTTAACTGGGCAGTTAAGATAAGAAATAGGAGATTTATTGCACCTATTCCATTCCTGATCTAGTTGACATCAACAGATTGCTTGGTATTATTAGGCATTCATGATGATATCCTGCCGGTATTGATAATGGCGACAGTCTATGAAGTGGATCTCATTTTTGGCTCATGAATATAACTCCAAATCATGGTACAAATACAGGCAAGAGTTCCAATCCTGAATTAAAATTCAAAAGATGAGAATATGGACTGGCATGGGGAGAACTGTGGCACAGATGGTAATTTTTTTATTTGGAGTCTTATGACATTTCTCATAAAGGACCAAACTGGAAAAGCCTGTGAGGGATGCGAGCCTTTAATTGATGGTAAATGGATTTGAGGCTGTTCAGCCCAAAGCTGTTAATGATTTAAATATTTTCAATTGGTTTTCATAATGAGTTGCCTGTTGGTATGTGAAGATTAGTCCACATAGGACTGTTAGTCTGTGTATGCTTAAGGGCAAAGTTATAATCCAAATTTTGAGGAATAAAGAATGTGTTGCTGTTTTGTTTGTATTGCTGCCTGAGTTGACCACCTGTTGGGGGTACCTGATTCGTGACTGCATTACAAATCCCTGATTAATATCAAACATACAATTGTTCCCCATCATTAATGCTGGTCCAAAATACTTTCTGTTTTAGGAAAAGATCTCAGAACCCTAACTAATGCCCAAACAAAAAAAAATTAATGCAGACTTAAATCAAAGTCTCCAAACCCTAATTAATGCCAGATCATCAATTTTGGTCTTAAAAGAGTCTTGAAATCCTAAATAATGCCCAAGCATATTATTGTTCTCCAAATCATAATTAATGCCCAATTATAACAGTTTCTGGAAAAAAAGGCTCAAAAACCTAATTAATGTCCAATCTTAGAATTGTTTTACAAACCATAATCAACACAAGAAAACACGCAGTACATGTATTCTTTAAGCATTATTTCAAAACATAACCGTGCCTATACCTGAACAAAATAATTCAAGTCAAAGACCTCCCTCAAAAATTCTAATCAATGTATGAATGTCCACAGCAAATGTACTCATTTTAAGACAACAGATTCTGCAGCAGAATCTTTTCCAAAGTATACAGACCTTAGCCAATTTCCAAGCATAAAAATTTCTGAAACAAAAAATCTCTAAACCCCCTAATTAATATCCAAATGAACGATTGTACTCCAGACAGTAATCAAAGTCTCCAAACTCTAATTAATGGCAGACTTATAACAGTTTATGTTTTTTTTAAATCTCGGAATCCAGACCAATGCCCAAACATACAATAGTTTTGCAGACCATAGTAAAAGTCTGCAAACCCTATTTTTAGCACGATCACAACAATCTACATACTGAAAAAAAATATCTCGAAACCCTAACTAATGCCCATACATGCAATTGTTCTGCAGACCATAATCAAAGTCTCCAAACCCTATATGCAACCCGATCATGACAATTTCCATATTGAAACAAACAGTCTCGAAACACTAACTGATGCCCAAACATACAACTGTTCTGCAGATCGTAATCAAAGCCTCCAAACCCCTATTTGCAGCCCGATCATGACAATTTCTGGATTAAATAAAAGTCTCTCAATCCTAACTAATTCCCGAACGTATAATTGTTCTTCAGACCGTAATCAAAGTCTCCGAACCCTATTTACACCCCATTCAGACAATGTCCGTTTTCAAACAAAAAGAAGTCGCGAAACCCTAACCAATGCCCGAACATACAATTGTTTTGCAAACGGTAATCGAAGTTTCCAAATCATATTTACAGCCCGATCACGACAATTTCAGTATTTAAAAAAAAGTCTCGAAACCCTAATCAATGCCCGAACATACCATTGTTATTCAAACCGTAATCAATGCGAGAACACAAACAATAAATATAACCTCTAAAAAACTGTTTCGAATACTAACCTAGATGATCACGCAACGGCGCGCTCGGCCAGCAACTCCATGGGATCCCTGCCGAGCAATTTAGCCTCCTTGCGGATCTTCTGCATCTTCCTGACGCGCTCCATGAACAGCTCATACTCGCATTTCTCGTACGTGTGCCTCTCGTGCTCGCACTTCCATGGCAAATAAAACTCCTTGACCCTGCATTCGTTCAGAGGAATGAGCATGTGCGCGCACTGGTCTCTGTATCCCAACGGCACGCGCGCTTTCATCATCTCTTCCTGCGTGGCAATCTGCTGCTTCGGGGGAATTTCATCCGCCATTGCTAATTTGTGTGTAAATATTGCACACACCCTTCTCTGTATCACACACTCGAGTGTCTGAATACCGCAACGCTGAATCTTTTAAATGATATTGCTCTGTTTTCTTTCCTCGTAAAATCTGTCTGTTTTACAATTTTGTTTATTTTTTTCTTTTCCTCCTTTCCACGGGACTATTGTAGGACCACCTTTGCAAGCACGTAGCGATTGTTAAGGTAGGAGTTTTTCCTTTTTTAGAATTAATTGTTATGAGAAGGTTATTGTGTTGTTTGAAAAAGATAGGAAATATAAAGGTTGTGTTTTAAAAGATGAAGAGTTCTTCATAAAGAAGAAAATTTAGATGAAATAAAATCAGAAATAGATGAATAATGGGACATCATCTTAAACAAATGTCTAAATTTCAATAAAGACATAATAAATTTCAATAAAGATATAAAAACTATGTGAATGAAAAGTTTAGAACAATGATGTGAGGAAGAAAACAAGTTGAAAACAACATTATATTAGAGGGTTTGACCCACCTTATGAACATTGTGAAAAAGTTTAAATAAGAGTTGAAATCAAATGGAGAGAAAAGATCTACATTGCTCAACTAAGAACTAGCTCCCATAGGCTTAGATGTAAGACAAGAAGTGGACAACATCAAAAAAAGAAAGGGAAGAAAGGATTTGTATTTTTTGCACTATAAGGGTGGTAGAAATGGGGGAATATTTCATGTTTGAATGCCCAAGGTACAAGGACGTCCAAGCCAAAAGTTTTTTAACTATTAATGGCCTTTGTAAAATTTGGGCATTACAATGTGTAATTTGCTTTTGCACTTATAATATCTAAAAATGAGAAAATGGTGCGTAAGGTATGTTTTAAGATATGCATTGATTAGATCCCTAAGTTGATTTAATAATTGAATGATGAAGTAAGTTTGAATGTGTGTGTAATGTGTAAGTTGTTACAACAATGATGACCAATTATCCAGGTAGTGGGTGTTATTTTGGACACCTTGAATATCTATGATGTAGGAGCATCCTTAGTTCTTGGTAATCTTATATCAACCAAAAATATTTTCTTTCAGTTTTTTTGTTCTTGTTCTATTCTTGCTCAATTCATGTTTGTAGATTCATCATATTTGCTCACCAAACCTTGTGGATCAATGTTTACATCGTGGACATGTTCATTTTCCTTATTCCAAGATTTGAGCGTGATTGGATCTTTTTCCGGCAAGTTATCGCTTCTGGATTAAGTGGCAGTTTCTTGAACCGGCACTGGAATAATTTCAAGTCTAATGACTAGTTTGATTGCATGTGGATCTTTCCCATAACTTGCGGATCTTGACTGTGTGATTCGAATTATTTCATGGAGTGTCCCCAACCTTAATTATAGGTCCACACTTCATCCTATGCACCTGTTGAGGAGAAATTCAAATTTAAGGCTGACCTATTTCATGTGCACGTTACATTTTTTTTCATTGGAGATTGTGATGATCTTTGGTCGACATGGAAGATTCTAGATCTTGAGATATGATATAAAGCTTGTAATAGATCATTAGAATAGCAAGAAGTGGATTAAGTATATTAATGTGGATTTGATATGTAAGATTTTCGCTCGTGTTAAGGAGCATATAGGAATATTGTATTTGAGCATGTTGTATCAGGCCTATGAGCCAAATCTATAAGTTCGGATGTTGTCGGTCGATTACAATTGAGATTTTTGTTATGAGAATGTTTGAATCTACATTTGCCTCCATATTTCATGTTGCTTTTGTTGTGTAACTCTTGTTGCATGATCTGGATTGTTCTCTTTGAGGACCCTCCTACCATGGTTGCACCAGATGTTGGAGTTAATATGACTGAGAGGGGGGTGAATCAGTGTCTTAACAGATTTGACCGATTTTCACATATTCAAAAACATAGCTCAGATTTGATCTCAATATTATTCTGATTAATGCATTCATGAGTTGAATGTAATCATTCATAAATAGAATTGAGAAAAGTAATAAACCCAATAGTGAACTGAAACAACAACATAGAAAAGTAGAGAGCACACAGAAGAACCAAGATACAAAAGATTTGCCGAGTGGAAAACCCTCCTGGGGTAGAAAAACCACTCCTAAACTGCCTTACTGGTTTAATCTTCAAAACCACTTTTAACAATGCCTTATAGGCTAAATTTCTGAGCACCAACTCAAGGAGCACCAACCCCTCATTTAGAGACATCAATCTCAAGGAGCACCAACCCCTTACTCAGATTACAGAATTACAATAAAAATATATCAGAGGATCTCTCTGTTTACAGTTAAGTTCATAACACTCTGCTTCTAATACTCTAGGAGCAATGTCCCAGTATTACATCCAGTTCCCTCTCTTGATTACGGCCAGAATAACTATCTCTCAGAATTACAGGCCAGCAGCATCTTCACAGTTTTCAACACTGGTTTTTATATACATTTCAAGTATGTCTGTTATCAAGAAATCTTCAACAAGCGTTTTTCACAAGATTCTGAAACTCTCTTGCTATTTTTAGAATCTAAAGCTGGATAATGATGATTTGTAGATGATGGTAAAAAATCAGAGTAACGCCTATCCAGAGAGCTTTTAAATTATGCGCTGAATCAGGAGATTTCAAACTGTAATAGAAAGATTTTCATCAAAGCCATGACTGCCCACAACAGAAAATCATAACCTCTAAAATCTCAGAGAATACCTTGCTAGAGATTCGATACCAACCAAAGAAGTCTGTATGCAACTATATTTAGAAAAATCCATTAAATAAAAAACGCAACAGCTCAAAAAGAAACTCGATGAATATCCTGTTATGTAACTATTCTGAGATTTGATGCCAATCCATGATGACGACCACAGAGTTTTGAGTCTTCGTAACTATTTGCTGAGACAACAATATAGTTCTGCCGAAGGCAATTAAATCGCCAGACAATCCCTTTAGATATTGCTTTCGCCAAGAGCCATCAGAGTCGGGAAGAACACATAACGAATACATCATGTCTCATCGATAGGCTTCCTTAGAGTATTATTCATTCGCTGTCACTGTGACATCCTGCTGTCGGGGAGACGCTTTGTAGATTTCGCTGTGTTTCACCGAAAGACTTTATCCCTTATAAGTCGCTGTAACATAATGGTTCTCTCGCCGATACATCCTTCTGTTTGTCGCTGTGACACAATAGAGTCGAGGAGAAGTCATACTGCCAACATTATGTTTCATCGAAGGTCACTTGATACACATTGTCGCCATAACATATCATTTTTCTTGCCGACGAGCCTTCTAACTTGTATTTGTTGCTATAGCTTACCGTCATCAGGGAGACCTCTCTTAGAAAGCTTGAATCATACCGAAAGTCTTTATCATTTCCAAGTCGCCAAGACAAGAGCACACTTACACCGAGATGTGTTCTTCATCCGCCTTCGCCAAGACAATGTGTAGTCGGGGTGACATCTCATAGAGCATCCTGTGTCTTACCGAAAGCTCACGTTTTCATTCCTGTCGCCATGACATAACGCTTTCGGGGAGACCTCATATAGATATCTTCGTTATACCGAAACACCCCGAATTCACCTTAGATCGCCAAGAGAGAACAAATCTCACATTGATAAAGTCCTTTTGAATTCCATCGGCGAGACATATCAAAGTCGGGGAGACCTCTTGTAGAGCACACCATGTCTTTCCGAAAGTCTTCATCCACTTGTGTGTCGCTGAGACAAGACAAACCTTTCGCCGAAAGCCCCTCATTAGACTTAGTCGCCAAGACTTGACGGGTTCGCTGAGACTCTACAACGAAACTCATGAGTCTTACCGAAATGTTTTATCCATTCATCCGATGTCGCTGAGACAATCCAGATCTTATGCGGACGAAGTCTCTTTATGTTTCATCGGCGAGACCGAAGGTCACTCGCCGAGACCTCTCGCCGAAAACCCTAGCTCTTATCGAAGAGACTACCTTTATGTTTTCGGTTGGTGTAACAAATCAAATTCGCCAAGACCATTCGTCGATGCACATGAGTCATACCGAAATGCTTTATCCACTCTGATTCGCTAAGACATTACAAACCTCTTGCCGAAAGCCTTCCACAAGCATTAGTTGGTGAGACCAAGTGAAATCGCCAAGACCTCAGCTCGATACCGCTTAGTTTGGCCGAAGTTCTCTCAAAGAGTTGTTCGGTGAGACTCCTCCCGAAAAATAGATAAAACCTTTTGAGCACGAGTCGGTAAGACAAGAAGGACTCGCTAAGACGTTATATCGATAGCCACAACTCACGCCGATAGACTTCCACATGCACTTGTTGGGGAGACATTACCTTTTCGCTGGGATGCTAAACCGAATACTCCAAGTCTGGCCGAAGTGAATCCCATATGTGATGTCGGCGAGACAAAACCACTTCGCCGAGACCTATTCCGAGAACCCTGACTCTTGCCGATACGCATCCATTTTAATCTCCGATCGGTGTGACATACCAATATCGCTGAGACCACATATCGACGGAATAACATATGCCGATAGAGAACACTTTTCTGTTGCCGAAACCAAAGACAAGTCTTGCCGAAATAACCTTTCTTGAGCCGGTCGCCAAGACAACGCTAATGTTACGCCGAAAGTAGCCTGTATGTTAAATTCAATCCCCATGACATCTGAAATGTCTTGCCGAATAGGCAACTCAGACATTTCAAAGTGGATTGGGAAGACCCTGCCATTTTCACTCCGATATGAGTAAGCTTGAAAGAGAAACAACCAAAGCCTGTGATATGCAAGGAGAACCATTTTGACAAATAAACCATCTTTCAAACTCTGTCAGTCAAAGATGTAGCATTCATAACTTGAACCAGAAAACTCATCACCATGAAATTGAACCATAACAACTAACTTTCTGTAATAGCCAAGAGACATCAAAGAAGTGCCATAATAAATCATAAAGATCCAAACTGATACTGATCATCAAAGAGAACCAACTGAAAGGGATTTTGACATCAAGGACAAACTATATGATCACAACTGTGATCCAACAGATGTTTACTGCTAAATCAGTAATCCACATTCTACTACCCTATATACACTCCAATTTATTGCCATTTAATTTATGATTCTAGTAATATCAGTAGCTTTCAGTTTCAAATCTGCATTCAATTTCCAACAAATAAAATGCAAAAAACATGCAGATCAACGGAGCAGGTGTTGCATTGTTAAAATAGACTTTTAGACTTCTAGAAAGTTTTGTTGATTTGGCCAAGCAATGACTAACAAAAATATTAATCTTCCTCTCAACATCTATAAAAAGTTATCCATTATATTCTATCTTTTAGAGGCTCCCAAAATTCTCACATAAAATTAACTTGAAGCTTCAACTAGAAGAGGTAGAGGAACCATGTGCCCAAGGATCCGTGACTAGTGGCTCAATCACAAACACCACCATATATGAATACCTTTGAATATTCATGAGGACTATAAAACATCCAAACCCAAAAAAAGAGCAATTTTAACTGTCTTTAAAAGTTGTATGCAAAAGAAAGCAGCCAGCACCTTAGTTGTCATTTAAATTTTAAACTATATTTGCTTAAACATAATATGGGCTAGGACATCAACCATTCTGTGTGGTTGAATTTTTCTTTTTGATTCTCTCGGGCCTTTATTCATCCAATCTGATCTAATCCAAAGAATTACCACAAATGTATCTTCAAACCATGACCTTAATGTAAGTCTTGTTTTTATTCTACTATTACCTGGACATCTCTAACATACTCTTTCAAAACAAGTCTCCTATTTCTTAAAGCTTATTTTCAATAGCCTAAATCCACTCTACATTTTTTTATTGTACATTGAGAATTCTCCTCCCTTTGTAACAGTGCTAATGTTGCAAGAGATTTTGGAGTTGATCAAGTCTTCCCTTAAAACTCTTGTGATGCATTGTTGTACCACCATGCAAATGGCAGACTCTGTTTCTGTATATCATTTCAAAGTTTGTTGGCCAAAAGAAGTGGAAATGTTGACATAAAAATGGAGTCTGCTTACGCATCTTTTATGAACATTTTCAAATGCTACTGAAGATTTCAAAAAGAATAATGGGCCTATATAAATGCATGACTATTTTAATTTGTAAATCTTCATTCAATTTTTAAATTCTATAAATAAACACACAAGATTAAATTTTGAATTTTAAATTTCTTGAAAAATATGTTGATCCTTATGTTCACTGGAGACTTATCTGAAGACTGAAAGTAGCAGTAGATGTCTTGTCACAATTAATAACAGTTGCTATAATATTCTGTAAACTACATATAACTGGCTAGTCTAAAAGCCAAAATGTCATACGCATAGAAAAGCATAGAGAACTCGCACAGCGCATTAGAAACCCCATTGTTACGAGACTCGGACTCGGCTCGGACTCGGCTAGGGTGACTCGACTCGGCGACTCGGCGACTCGGACTCGGACTCGGCGCAGACTCGGCAAAATGAAAAAATTTGAAAAAACCTTAGAAAATTAGAGATTTTTAAAGATTTAAAACTTGTTTCAAGCACCCTTTATTGAATACAACACAAATAAAAGAAAATTTGATCACATACACAAATATACAATGATCACATAAGTATAAAGTACACAAATTGTAGTTGCGCTGCTGAAAGAAATAACATACTTTGATATATAAAATTAGTCAAATGTATACAAAACTCATGGAAAATGAAATCCATGACATCAAATGTTCCATACAAATAGGAAATATCAAAAGATTCAAAACAATAGCTATAAGTCTATCACTCTATGCCTATGGCACAGTGGAGCCAACATCCTTCCTACGAAGGTGTCTAAAGGTCCTGGATGATGTTGCAGTTGCAGCCATAGTCTCTGCCTGTGTCTGAGTCCCCATACCACTCTCTCTCCCACCAAGAAGCATAGTCTCCTGCTCTAGCCTCCTCCTCGTGCCTTATGGCTACAACCTCACCTCTCTCTCAGCCTCGGGTCCACCCAATCAAGGGTCCGCCACTTCAAAGACCTGGCTCAGAGCCTCGCGATTCACTCAGACCGGGTGGATCAACCTCCTAAACAGATCTGTGTGCTGGTCGTGGGTCAAAAAGCCTTCCCCAGATCCGGTTTCCAAGGTTGTAATGAACATATACCGTGTCATTCATATCCTTCCACTGCCACCTGCGCTTGGAGTGTATGTGCTCAAACATACTCCACTATACTACAACCGATGAATCAAGATGGCTGTCAATATTCGTAGGCAATATTTTGCGTGTTCAAATGTAAATCAAACATCTCCCACAATCCATCTGAGATGAGAAAAAGAAACAAAATCAATCTCATTTCAAGTTTCAAGTTCAAGTTCAACATTTAATAATAAATTATAATATAAAAAGATGAAAATTATTGCCTTAAATATATTTTTACCTGGCGTTAATTTTGTCCTACTATCTTTGCACATTTGACGTGCAAAGAAGTCTCCTCGTGCCTTAGTGAAGGCATCTATCTCCTGCACTATCTGTGTAGTAACAGCGGGCAACATTCTCTCTATCGCCGAGTAGAGCCCACTAAGAATTTCTCTATCTGCACGGAGATCACGGCGGAAGTGGAAGGCCGGATTTAGGAAACATGCGGCTGCATGGATGGGCCTATGGAGTTGGTTTTGCCATCTCCTATCAATGATCTCCAAAATGGGACGATACTTATCATCAACTCCACCATAGACTGATCTAATGGCCTCTTTGGCCCTATCCATGCCCTCATATATGTCGCCCATTGCGGGCTTCTCCCCATCTGCAACTCGTAGGAGAACTAGCAAGGGCTCAATAAACTGCAAAGTGCAAACATGTTTCACAAATAAGTAAGTGTGACTGTCAATGAAAATGAACAAATAAAAGTAAGATAGGATTAAAAATTAAAACATAATAAAGAATTAAATGTTACCTTCACAATCTCATCTGCTGGTGTCCAAAACCCTGCCTCATCAAATATGCAATCAGCCACAGCAATCCCTGCAGTGCTTGTAGAAAAGGATGAGGAAGACCAATCCTCACTAGCAAACATGCGCCTCAAAGGTGCCCTTGACCGAATCAAGGATTGCAACATGATAAAATTTGATGCAAACCGAGTGATGCCAGGACGAGACAGCTCCCTCAACCCCGTGTATTGCCTCATAAGGTTAAGCACCCATGCATGATTGTAAACAAATTTGCAAATGTTTCTTGCTGATTCCATACATGTTTTTATCCATGGGAGCTTGCCAAGATCCTCCATCATGAGGTCAATGTAATGGGCGGCACATGGAGTCCAAAATATAGTTGGGTGCCTCTCCATCAATAATCTACCAGCAGCAACATAATTTGCTGCATTATCTGTCACCACTTGAACTACATTTTCTTCCCCCACATCGGCTATCACCTCCTCTATAGCCTCACATAAGTATGTGGCATTTTTGAATTGGGCGGAAGCATCAATGGACTTTATGAAGACAGAAAAAAAAAAAAAAATAAGCAAAACCAAATTACCAATTATTCAATAAATTAAAAACATAAATCAGCCTTATTAAATTATTAATCACTAAATCAAATTCAAATATCAATGTATTAAGGTAAGTACAATTACCTCCAGAGGAAACTAGAAAGTTCAACAGCGCCCTATTTCTCCTATCGGTCCAACCATCAGTCATGATGGTGCAACCAATCCTCCTCCATTGCACACGCTGCTCCTCTACTTGTGCTTTCACATCCGCCACCTTTTGAGTCAAAAGTGGGCCCTTTAATTCATCTTCGCTGGGGGCTTTGAACCCCGCCCCACATATGGTTATTGCATCAACCATGTTTTGACAAAAAGGAGACCTAAAACATGTCATAAAATGAAAAGATTTAAGTTTTTAACTTTAAATTTGAATTCGATAGTGAGATACATCTAAATTCTAAAACAATAAAATTTAAATATAAATTTTAAAACAATTAAACGAAAAAAGAATTACCTGGCTACATGGAAGGGAATGGTGCAGTAGTACCAAAAGTCTGCAATTGTTTTTTTTGCTGCATCATGTGCATCCTTGTTCCAACCCATGCTCTCAAGCGATGGTTGGGAACCAAGAGTAGTGTGTGGTACAAAATATGAGTCCACCCTAGATTTACGAACTCTAGGGCCAATGCTAATACTGCCACTACCACTAGCAGTAGCAGCGCCACCAGCACTAGGAGTACGCATAGGAATAGATGGTGCAGAAGCAGAAGCACTAGCACTAGGACGGTATGGAGGCATGGAAGAAGCATCTCCAACAACACCAAGTCCCTGTCCAACTCCAACACCTGCCAACTCCTCCCTCTGTCTCTTTCTAATTTCTTTTTGCCTTTCAAAATTTTCTAATTGCACCTGCACTTCACGAACAGCCTCAATAGGTGCTAGGGTGCAGCCCACTGCATCATGAATGGGTATGCGTGCAAGGTGGTATTTCAATCTATTTATGCCTCCATGATATATTGTTTTGCAGTATTTACATTTTGCTTCTCCTCTTTTCATTCCGGGAAAGATTTCAGCATGTTTCCAAGCAGGGTCTTTTCTGACTGGGGTTCGAGACATTGTGAAAATAATAATATGGTTTGATTTGCAAATGAATGTGGCTGCAATAACAAGTAGGGTTTGTAAAATTATTTAAGTTGCAAGTAGGGTTTGTAAATAAAAATGCAAACTATAATAATTTAAAAACAATGATTTTACAAATTACAATGAATTATTTGTTAAAAAAACACAAAAAAAACCATTAAAATCAAACTTACCTCTTAGAATTGGCTTGGAATGCAATGCAAACTCCTCCCAATCACTAGCAATGAACTTTCAATGCACCTCCTTAGCAGTATGAAGCTTCCCAAATGATATATGACCTTGCTTTTGTTTTAAACAATTTGCTGGTTGCCCTCTCTTCTCCTCCTCTTTTTCTTCACAACTCTCTCTTCTCCTCCTATTTTGCCAAAAGAGTGAAATGAAGTTGCTTTTAGGGTTGGAGAGAACATATAGAACAAAAAAAAAACTAACTTTAACTTTTAGTTTTATGTTTTTTTAGCGTTTTAACTTCTTGCTGCCGCGGCCGGGTCATGGTCGGACTCTCCGAAATCAAAGCCAGTTCCGGGCGAAATTGGCTATTCCGGGCGAGTCCTCCGCCTGTACCGACTCCGGCGCGGTTCGAAGTCCTAGCTCCCCGTGACTGCCAGCCGGTTTTCGCCCGGACTCGCCAGTCATGGCGAAGTCATGGCGAAGTCTCGCATTATGGACTTCAGGATGTGAAGATATGCAAAATTTCACTAAACTGAGTACAAATACCTGGAATTTTTTTTTATGATGGAAATACCTGGAAAAATCGTGTCCCTACAAATCGCGTGTTCAGGAAAAAGTAAAATTGAGGGTTTAAATAGCAATAAAACATGTGTGAAAATCACGTTTAGCATCGTGCCGTGCAAATGTTGCATTTTAGCTACATTTTTCCCTGCGTTTTCGGCAATTTTCCAGGGTTTTTGTGAGTTTCAGTGAGCTCTCTGCAAATTTTGGTGAGTTTTCTCGTTGGTGTGAAGCAAGTTAATTCCATCTTTAAAATTGACAATGTGAAGAAAAGTAATAGAAAATGATAAGTTAATTCTTCCCCTTTAGTTTTGGATCAGCTTTAGTTTTTCTTCATTCAAAATTAAGTGGAACTTCATCATTGTGTGCATGTTGATAAAGCCAAAAAGAAATTCATCATAAAGAGCCTTAGGTTTGCTAGGACAGTCCCAATCAATTGATGATCCTTCTTATGTTATGACCTATGTTCTTCCAAACACAACTGCAGCTCTTTGACCTTGGCAAGACAGTCTTATGTGGTCAGATCCCAATAGTTCTAGCCCTAGGGTTGCAATTTCTTGTTAAATTTGAACATAGGGTTGAATCCTTGACCTTCCACTCCCATTGTGTAGTTAACACACCAACTGTGTTGTTTGTGGGGTTATACCCCTAAATAGCATCCAATTCTTTTAACAATTGTTGCCACTGAGGTCCTTGATGGAGCACTAGTGATTCCTCCTTTCTGCCAAAGCCCTACTACTTTGACATTGTTGGTAGTGTTGCCTATTTGGAATAGTTGAGTTTCTGGGATAGGGGAATGCAGGGACAGATTT
>VDFB02335738.1:84666-153248 GCA_007258455.2 Sequoia sempervirens | reverse complement strand
AATTATTGACATTTTTTGCAAAAACATGCTCCTTTTGTGTTTGAGCAGCCAAGAAGGGCCCATTGGAAAAATAACTGTTGGGAAAGCATATTTAAAGGTTTCCTCGACCTTTGTGCAAGGTTGAAAGTATGTTTGTATGGATTTTTTTGTTGGAAATTGAAGGAAAACAATTTTTTGAGTGAAATTTTCTATTTTTTGGTCTGAAAGAAGGCTCTAATGGATTAAATCTGGTTCTATGTTGTGTGTAGGATGTAGAATAAATCTAGTACAAGTTTTTTGTAGCCTTTAGATAGTTCTTTCAATCATTTTCTTGTCTCTTTGTAAATATTTTGGTTTCTTTGTGCTTGCTGGCCTGAAACAGGCAGTGTTGAGTAAATGGGGTGCTAGAGCACTTTTCCACCGTACAAACCATACGGCCTTTTGGAAACAGTGCCTAGACACCATGCTTGTACATATGTTAGTTGGTAGGTTTTGTTTGAGTGCAGGAGTTGCTAGCAAAGTGATGCCCTAGGCGAGCCAGTGCAGGTCCGGCTAGGAAAAACTTGTTGTGTAGGTCACAAATCTTGTAGGGGTTCTGAGCCATTGAGGATTTTCTTCTTGGAGGAGGTAGGGTGGTGTGTTACCTTGTTACTACATGAAGGAGGAGGCTCCATCTATCCATTTGGTGTGTAAACAAATTGGAAGTTTGCTAACTGTCAAGGGAAGGCTTAAAACCTTAGTTTTTGCTCCATTTCATGTTTGAGCTTTGTACGGACAGTGGAAGGCTGATACCTCAAGAATCTTTGAGTGTTGTCTATGTGAACCAAGAACCTTGGAAAAAGAGTGGGAAGTCCTTTTGAGATTTGTGAGTTCTAACCTATTTTGTAGGTGAAGGAGACCTAATAGGGGCTCAAGGGCTACTAGCCTTTCAAACCCTAGCTAAAGGATTGGCGAGAGTGATGGGAAGTTGAAGTCTTGGAGGTTGTTCAAACACCTTTGGAGGATAGTTTGAAGCCTTTTAAGACTTATCACTACCCCTACAAGAGTTGATGGAGTGTTGAGGAAGATTGGTCTTTAGTATAGTGTAAAGGCTAAGGAAGAGTTGTGGCAATGAACCAAGGTGGACTTGGTGGTTGGAGTTTGTGATAGAAGAGGGTTGGTCAGACAAACCAGGGGCACCTAGTCATGAGTAGGGACCTATAGGTTAGATTGGTGAAGCAAAGCACCAAGGAGGTCTTACAAGGAAAGGCCTAGAGCAGGAATCAGTGATTGATTCCTCCAACCCCTCTCCCTATCAGATTGGTATCAGAGCAAGCAAAATATTTGGGATTGATCTTGTATGTCAGAGATAGAGTCTAGTGGTTCTAGCATCATGGTGACAAATGTTGAGTTGGCCAAGAGGGTTGAAGAAACAAAGGAAGACAATAGGGTATTGAGAGAGAAGTTAGACCAACTTGAGCAAGCACTAAATGTTATGCGGTTTGATGGAAGAATAGCAAAAGAAGAAGAGGTTGCAGAGGAGGATAGAATCCCTGAACCTGACCCTATATTGAAGGAGGATCCCTTCTTGAAAGCATTGAAGGCTTTGAGTGGAAAATCACTTGAAGGAGTACCACTGTTTAGTGGAAAGATGGAGGCTGATTTAGTTATGGATTGGATAGAGGGAATGGAAAACCATTTTGAGTGTGATGGAGTCACTGAAGCATAGAAGGTAAAGGTGACTAAATCAATACTAAGAGGTTATGCCTTAACTTGGTGGAAATTCATTCAGATAGAGAGGGAGAAGGAAGGCAAGCAACCTATCTCTACTTGGAAGGGAATGGTTGCCAAGGTGAAAGAAGCATACCTACCTGAAGACTATGAAATTCAATTGCATAAGAGGAGACAGAGTTTGAGGCAAAGAGATCAGGATGTGAGTTCTTATATTGAGGAGTTTCAAAGACTTTGCATGAGGTACAATGTCACAGAGGATGAAAGTATCAAGGTGGCAAGGTATCTCAACGGTTTGAAGTGGAACATTCAAGAGGAGATGGTTCTCTTAAGCCCCAAAACAGTGCACCAATTTTATCAATTGGCATTAAAGATTGAAGAGAGGAGTAAGAGGAAGCAAGATCAGAATTCTAAGGGTAGAGGCAAAGGCAGAGATCAAAGAGATCAAAGAGGACAGCATGGTGGCTACCAAGGTAGAGGCAATGACCAAAGAAACCAAGGAGAGTCAAAACTCACAAAGCATGGAGGTGAAACATCTACAAGAGGTGGATATAACTCAGGTAGAGGACCTCAAGGAGGTTCAAATAGAGGAAGAGGAGCAGGCAGGAGCAATTCTTATTTTGCAAACATGAAGTGTTACCATTGTAATCAAATAGGTCATCCTGCTTATAGGTGCCCGGAGAAAGCATCTTCATCAAGCAATGAAAAGAAATTGTCTTATGCACAAGAGGACACCATGAGTCCTAAGGCATCTGAGGTCAGTCATATTGAATCTGAGGTAGGAGAGAATCTGATGTTCAATAGGGTTCTAATCAGACAACCGGTTAAAGAGGAACCAAAACAAAGGAGGGCTCTATTTAGAGTAAGGTGTAAGATACTTGGAAAAGTGTGCAAGGTCATAGTAGATTCAGGTTCAACAGACAATATCATATCAGAGGAGGGAGTAATGAAACTGAAATTAGAGAAGTCACCTCATTCTAACCCCTACAAGGTCACTTGGCTAAACAAAGGGCAGAGTGTTTTAGTAAATGAGTAGGTAACGGTGGAGTTTTCCATTGGAGGATACAAAGATAAGCTGATTTGTGATGTATTACCCATGGATGCATGCCATCTTCTACTAGGCAGACCATGGCAATATGACAGAGGTGCCATATATGATGGGAGAGAGAATACAATCTCATTCAAGAAGGATGGGAAGACTTTTAAGTTGCAGTCACTGTCAGAAGAAGAAGAGGGACAGTCAAAGGCACCAAACATCATGTTGAGTAGTGGGAAGGAGTTCCTTAACAATCTACATCAAGGAGGTGAAGGATATGTGGTTTTAATGCAGTCAAAAGATGAAGAAGAGACTAAAAAGACAGTCATACCAGAATCAGTCCAAAAGCTACTAGAAAAGTATAAGGATATTGTCAGTGATGGTACACCTGCAACTTTGCCTCCAAAGAGAGCTATAAGTCATCAAATTGACTTCATACCTGGAGCTTCATTACCTAACAAAGCAGCATACAAGCTTACACCAGATCAAAATCTTGAGGTAGCTAGGCAAGTGAAGGAGTTGTTGGATCAAGGCTTGATTCAAAAGAGTATTAGCCCTTGTGCAGTACCAGTGGTCTTAGCAACCAAGAAAGGAGGTAAGTGGAGACTTTGCACTGACTCTAGAGCAATAAATAGGATCACAATTAGGTATAGGTTCCCTATTCCTAGAATTGAGGACTTAATGGATTGTCTTGGAGGTGCACAATACTTCACCAAGTTGGATCTCAAGAGTGGGTATCATCAAATCAGAATTAAGGATGGTGATGAGTGGAAGACAACTTTTAAGACAAATGATGGGTTATATGAGTGGAGAGTGATGCCATTTGGTCTCTCCAATGCCCCTAGCACATTCATGAGGCTCATGAATGAAGTGCTTAAGGACTTTACAGGGATATTTGTGGTAGTGTACCTTGATGACATCCTCATATACAACAAGACAGCAGAAGAGCATTTGAAACATGTGGAGCAAGTTCTTAGAAGGTTGCAAGAAGAGAAGTTGGCAATCAATCTAGAGAAGTGTGAATTCTTTAAGCAAGAGCTAGTCTATTTGGGTTTTGTAGTGTCCAAAGGATCATTGAAGATGGATCCAAGCAAGGTGGAAGCCATCCTAAACTGGCCTACACCAACCACAGGGACTGAGGTAAGAAGTTTCCATGGATTGGCTCAATTTTATAGGAAATTCATAAGGAATTTTAGTGGTATATGTGCACCAGTCTTAGATACAATCAAGGGTGGTTTAAAAACTAAGTTTGTGTGGACTCAAGAAGCTGAGAAAGGGTTTGAAAAACTGAAACAAGAGGTGGCAACTCAACCAATTCTCTTATTACCTAGCTTTGACAAGTTGTTCACTATGGAATGTGATGCAAGTGGAGTGGCAGTAGGAGGAGTGCTTAGTCAAGAGGGCAGGCCTATAGCCTTCTTTAGTGAGAAGCTCAATGAAGCAAGAAGAAGTATTCAACCCTATGACTTAGAACTTTATGCTTTGGATTGGAGTCCTTAGGAAATGGAGGCGTATACTTCTACCCAAGGAGTTTGTAGTCTTCTTACGACAATCGGGCACTAGAGTTTTATCAACACTCAAGAGAAGTTAATAGGCATTTTGAAATGGATGGAATACATCCAAGCTTTTACCTTCACCATCAAGCACAGAAGGAATGACTAAACAAAGTGGCAGATGCATTGAGCAGGAGATTGTTGACAGTCCAAGAGATACAGATCAAGAGCATTGGCATAGAGAGTTTCAAGGATCTATATGGAGATGATGAAGACTTTTTAGAGGCCTATAAGGTATGTTCTAACTTTGAGAACCATTTCCATAGCCAATACTCTGAATATACTTTGCAAAATGGGTTATTGTTTAAGGGAAATCAGTTATGTGTCCCAAGAGGTTCAATGAGGGAAAATCTAATTAGAAAACATCATTCCAACCACAAAAATGCCTGAAGGCATAAATCTAAGTCATAAACTCATTCTATACTTCCACATTTTTCCTAGTGTGTTGTCTATGGGGTTGGAGGAATCAATCACTGATTCCTGCTCTAGGCGTTTCCTTGTAAGACCTCCTTGGTGCTTTGCTTCACCAATCTAACCTATAGGTCCCTACTCATGACTAAATTTTGGTTTGTCGAACCAGCGCCTCTTCTATCATTCATCAAGATCATACATTGACCTTCTTTCCCCTCCCTAAAAGTTTGGACCATCCATTACCTCCACATAAAAGCTGGACATCCTTGGTCTTCATGGTTCCCAAGTGATATAGTTGTCTGAAATGAAAATGAAGAAAAGTAATCATCTCCTTATCCATTTGGCTGGAAAAGTACATGCTTATGTTTTGATACATGATATCAACTCTCTCTTATGCTCTCATGGTTGAACCATCAAAATCCAGTATGGTGGGCCTCCAGAGTTCTAGTCATCTTTCTTCCTCTTCCACCAAATGTTGTCCTGATCCACATGTCTGCCAACCTAATTGGCTTTGTTTTTGAAAGTTGAAGTTTCTCCTGAGTCACCAGTGTAGCTCTCTCTACCTTTCCAAACTCTTTCATTGCTATAGATCGTCTTTGGGATTTAGTCATTTGTACCACATGGTTTATGTGCTTTGAATCCTTACATCTAAGGGGTTTAAAACCTTAGGGGCCTTAGATGAGAAAAAGAAGTAATGTTTTTCTTTTCTTTTTATGTGAGGACCTAGTAGTGAGATAAATGAGGACTGTATAGAAAAATGAAAAAAGAAGACATAAAAATTCATGGACCATACTATATCATCTACATGCTAGCTAACAAGGACATGAATGTAGTAGATTTAGGTATGATAGGGGTATTGCAAGGTATATTTGAGGAATATATAAGAATGAAGAAGAATTCAATGGATCAAATTAGTGTCAAATGTTTTCCTAAAAGATCTCCCACACCCTATTAGGGAATTTAATCATTTCTAAGCATTTTCCACGTCCTATGGGAAGGTTTGAGGAGGCTCCAATAGTTGAGAGTTTAATGAGTACTTATAACTTCTTTCCATGCAATCATGATTAGTTAGAGAACATATAGGGAAACTTGATGAGCTATGCAACAAATGAAGAGAATATAGGGTATTTTGACCTAGTCTTAAGCATCTCCAAGCATCTAGGAGATATTGAAGGAGTCTTGGTTGATAGATAGGGTCCAGGATAGAAGTTTTATTTTTGGTTACATTGACATCATGTAGGACATCCATAGTCTTATTCTTGGTTACATTGACATCACAAAAAATTATATAGGATGGAGTAGAATGTAGCTCTACCTTTGTCAGTTCCATGTTAAATTTTTATTATATATAGCTTGCTAGTGTAGGAATTCTAAGACAAACAATCATGGTAGGAACATTCTTAAAAGATTTCAAATAATAATGGGTGAAGCCATAATAGTGGTTT
Organism: Sequoia sempervirens; assembly: GCA_007258455.2. NCBI lineage: Eukaryota > Viridiplantae > Streptophyta > Pinopsida > Cupressales > Cupressaceae > Sequoia > Sequoia sempervirens. The sequence continues at coordinate 147,114 of VDFB02335738.1, read as the reverse complement.
TACAATTCAGAGTGAGGAAGGAAAACTCACAAAAAATGACCCCCAAAGCAAAAAAGTGATTTTTGGGGGTTCATGCAATTCTTGGTTAAATAGAACACGATATGGGTTTGCTTTCGAACTAGTGTTAGAGAGAACACCTCAAATTTTGACGTCAAAAACAAAAAAATCTGTGAGAGCAAAGGGGGTTGTGAACCCCACAGCAAAAGGACCGCTCGAACCATGGTTTAGCCGAACCACAGTTCGAGAAGAAGCGAACCTCCTGGGGGTTCTTGGGAACCCCTAAGTTCATTCGAGCCCCCCTTGCCCCCTCATCCCCCTCCTGAGACACAAAAAAAAGTCTACTTTTTTACGCTTCAGAGCTCAAGTTGAGGATGAAAATGGAGAAGTCTTCAGAAACCCTTCTAGAATCAGATAGTCCTCAAAATGAGCTATCCAACGAATATAATTTTTATATGTTTTGATTTTATTATGTATTTGTTTTTGTTTTATTAAACATATGTTTCTTCACGAAAATGAAGGTCTTTGTTGTTATGCACATGTGTGGAAAAATATTAGATTATAAAAAATAAAATAAAAAAATGAGTGCACTAGATATTGAAGTCCTTGATCCAACCAAAAAAAAAACTTGAATTCGATATATACAAAAAAAGTTACGCGTTATACGGTTGCACTATGTCTGAATTGTAATTGGTTTGACTTTGAAACTTGATTAAAGAAAAAATATTGAATTTAAAACTATCTAACCAAGTGGAAGCACTAGATATCGGAGTTACAAATCTAAATTCGAAAGACTTAGAATGTTATCCTTCATGGAAAAAATTTATGCGTTATCACGATTGTCGTCACTTTTAAAAATGTTGTTTTTTAGAAAAAAAACCGGTTTTAGGTAAGGAGATGGAAAAAGAAGTGCAATCTTATTCCAAAAATTTTGAAAAAATATTTTTAGAATCTCACCGGACAAAATGTGGCAGAGACTCCTGGTTGCATCATCTTCAAATTCCTCACGGTTTAGCTGCTATAGGTGCCCGAATGTGAAGATTTAGTTAAAAATAATAATTTCAGTGTCCAGTTTGGCCAAAAATTGTAAACCACTATTGTGGGATCACCCTATTAACCTAGTGAACCCATATACTCTTATGACTATATATACAAAAATCTAGATTAAACTTAGAATTCATTAACTTTAAGTTCTCTTTATTCTATATTACCTCAGTGAAAGTTTGAGAAAATCTACTCGCACTCGAAGGTGTTTCCTTGAAACCTCCAACAACACTCTGTTCAACATCCAAAATCACATATTAAAATGCCATTAAATAAAAACAATGCTATTAACACATGTAATAAATTTATAATTGTTTACTAACTACATACCTTTGATAGGTGTCTTTGCAAAAATAAATTAGATTGACTGGTGTACGGGGAGTGTGACCTGCAATTTTATTAAAATAATAAAACTAAATTAGTTAATCTTGCATTTCACAATCAAAATTTAATAAACTAAATTCAATGAACATGTTGAATTTTACCTGACTGTCAATACCATATGCATCATGCAGAATGTCAGCCACCCTCTCCATCCCCGTAGATGCATACAGATCAGGCTGCGTAGAAGCATATGGATCCTGTGTAGCACCCTCCTAAGGGCCGGTAGGGTCATACGAACAAGTGGCTCCACAAGATCGACACACATGGCCTCGAAGGCCACCACATGAAGACTCCCCTGGATTGTACTGTACAATGGGGCTAGTGTGGTGGATGACACTCCGAGTCAAGGATGTGATCGCCTGCAAAGTCTCTACATTAGCACTCTCCTTTGCAACTGTAGGCATCTGATCTGCTCATGGCTGACCTAGTGAGAGGTCATCTCACAATGGAGTGTAGGATCAGAACATGCAGGGCCTATCTGTCTTGCGACCCCCACCTCTACACGAAACTCCCTCATATCAAAATAGTGGGATTTGGTTCAATACAAACTCCGCGGTATAATTTCCTAAGAAAATGTTAGGGGACTTCCGCAGTTATTGCGGTGAATTAATCAAAGACCATATACCATCTGTCATAAAAACGGTTCCTAATCTCTACGTGGTGGCACCAATGGATAGGAAACCTCTTTGCATTAAGGGTGAGATTTTGATTTGTTCTAGGGTCAGTGAATAGAGAGCACAAATTGCCTTTAGTAATCTTTAAATCTTTTACTTGTTTATATGATAATTTGTCTACATAATATGCCCTCGATATTTGCCTCCTATTTTGCCATCTAGATATTTGTTGGGTAATTGCATTTACATTTTTAACAAATCCTTCAATGAATGCTAGATGTAATTCTTTCTGTGGTTGAAGAATTTTGATCACTCAACCTACTAATAAGATCCTCAACTTCTTTTCTATTGTTTTCAATTTCACTCCTCAAATTTTCTTGAGTGCCAGGAGGGTATTGAGAGAATGGTGGGGGAGGTTGATTTTGTTGTTGAGGCTGATTTTGTTGAGGCTAATTTTGTTGAGGCTGATTTGGTTGAGGATTTTCCTCCTCTTGTTGAGGATTTCCTACAAATTAAAAAAAAACATTCATTTCTAAACTAAAACAAACAAAATCAATTTAAAACTAACAAATTCAAAAAAAATACCAAACAATACTTACCTCTTGCATCTCTTCGTCGTCGTGGCACCATATTTGTGAAGAAATCCAATTGTTGTTGATGAATTTTGAAGAAATCACCTCTCCAAGGACGTGAGTGCATAAAATAGGGTTTTTGGCTGCGGGCGGAGCTAAAACATAGAAAAAACCAAATGAGAAATGATATTTGGATTCACTTTTTTTTTTGCTTTTAAAAAGCCATAACGTGAACGCATTATAATGTGTTCGCATTATGGCTTTTTTTTTCTTGTTTGGCCACAAAAGTGCGACCATCTTGGTGCACTTACCCAGTTATCCTATTTTCTTATAATAAAATAGGAGTCTATTATTATTCATGAAAATCTAAAAGAGGACTCACATAATGGTAACCCAAAACTATATCAACAAGTGAGAGGAATATGGATGTAGATGCACCAACTCCTTGAAAGTTGAAGATGTCCTCCAAAAGATACACATATGTAGTAAACATGATAATAGTTGAGGTATTTTGAAAGAGAAGTCTTATGATTGGTTCATGATCACTTGAACGTTACTGACTTTGATTGAAACCCTAGGTTAGGAATAACCTATTTCATAGGGTTGTTTATGTGATTATTGATTGAAGCAATAAGTCAGGATTAAACTATATGATCTAATTGACCATTTGATTGTTGATTCTACTTTCAATTAGAGTCGATCTATTGATGAGACCATACTATTGAGTGAGTCCTTTATTGATATGATTATCCGATAATTGAAGTCATTTATTGACGAGATTATACTTTGATTTCACAGTCTTTTATTGTTGAAAGATAATTTTGAATTGAGGTCATTTATTGATAAGTTTATACTTTTGATGGAAGTCATTTAATGTGGAGATAAACCCTTCATTTAAGACTTTTATAGTTGAGATTGTACCTTTGGTACTAGAGCCATATAATGATGCGATGTTATGCTACTTCGTATGGCTATTTGATAAGTAAGAGTTAATTTGAATTACTTAAGTAGAAAGTGTCATAGTAAACATAAGAGGGAAAATAGGTTATTCTTGGGATTAGGATAATCCAATGAAGGGGATAACTTATGCATAGATTACGTGGGTGAATAGATGGTGTCCACTTAAAAGAGGGAATGAAATGCTTTGTCCAAAGTAGTGTAAGTTGCCACTGTTTACATTGTCAATCACTGTGATCCACATTTACATACTAGGTTGAGGTATGTCATATATGTAGATTGTAGCCGTTGTGTGATAGATCTAGATATGTAGGACATAACACCAAGCTCAAAAAAGGTCAATATTTATTATGAGGATGCCAAACCAATCTCTTCATCTAAGGGTAGGGCCATCTATTAGTTTGATAGTTGTGCAGGGACTGCAGTTAGTCCAAGGTTGGCGGAAAAGGGTTTGATTGATGCTTCTCCTCATTAGTAGACAACCAAGATTTGAATAGAGGATTTCTAGGACTATTCGTACATCTATCAAGCCAATAAGCTCCGTAGAGCCTCATTTATATATTTTGTATCCATCATGATGGAAGATTGTAAAAGAGAAATGAAATCATGTTATCATGTACTATGTATTCATTACTTTGGAAAAGTTGTAATAATTTGATATAATGCAATGGAAAAGTTTGGAATGATGTTTGTTTCAAATATGCATTTTATTCTTGTATATGAAAAGAAAATTTTTATTGCTAAGTGTTGGCAACGTAATCTTATTTACTTGAGGTTAAAAGCATGGTAAAAGTGTTGGCTTGAACAATGGGCATGTTACACGTTTTTTTTGTTTATAACACAATAACGGATATATGTTCCTCATTTTGTTTCATATGTTTTTTTTTAAATATTATATAAACTATAAATTGATATAATATAATATATTTTATTACATATAATACATACTATAAATTATATATTATAAATTAATAATAATTATATATGTTATATATTAATTATCTAATATAATATATATTAATAATTATTATATATATTATATATTAATAATAATTTAATATATTATATATTAAAAAATAATATTTAAATATATTGTATACTAATTATATAATATAATGATATAATATACCATAGTAAACATATATCCTTCTAAATAGATATTTGTTTTGTTTCATAGAATTATTTTTTAAATATGTCAGGTTTGTGATATTATATAAACTATAAGTTCTATAAACTAATATGTATAATATAATATGTTATAATACATTATAGTACATTATAATATTATATTATATATTATAATATACTAGTATAGATATCTTAAATACATTTATCTAAAAAAAGTCGAAAGATATAGACTCAAGGCGTCTATCTATTCTCAAAAATAATTTCAACATAGGTGAGATTGATATCTCTCGAAGGCTTTTAGATAGACGTATCTAAGATATCTATACTAGTTATAAATTAATTGATAAATTTATACAAATTAATATATAAATTTATTTATTTATAATATTATAATTTACTCTTAATTAAAAAATGTTTTTTTTTTAAATTATTCAAAAACAAAATATATGCAAACCCTTTTCTAACAAATAATATTTTCTTAATAAAGTAGAAGTAAAATTTTATTTATGAATTGCATTTTAGAAGTTACTTTTTTACCATTAAAAATATTTTTTTTAAAAGTATTATTTTTAAAGTATTAATTTTTTTAGAACATATGGAAATGTAAAATTTTATTTATTAGTTACATTTTAGATTTATTCTTTTATAAATTTTTTTTTTTTATAAGAATTTTTTAAAAGTATTAAAATGTACAAATTGACTTGTATCTTTTTTTCTAATTAAAAGATATCTTTGTGATATCTTTGAATATCTTTTAATATAATCACCACTAATAATAATTAAAATATCTTTATAATCACTTATTTCTTATAAAATTACTATCAAATGATTAATACATACAAATATTTGAAACCCTTTAAAATATATTCCACATCCTAAAATTTAAGCCAACAATTTATTTCATCGCAATATGTCATCATGTCTTATAGTTTATGATATTGCTATAGGATTCAACCATATAGTTTTTCAAGTCAAACTCATTGACCCATGTTTCATGAGTAGTGGTTCACAAAAACACATATCTCATGATAATAAATGGCCCACTTAGCACTCATTGCATCTAGGTGATGTTCAGTGAAGCATTGGGTCTTCCCAGGGAGTCACCCATCCAAGTACTGCAACTCAAGCACGCTTAACCACAGAGTTTTCCCAAAGTTAAGCCCACTTAGCTTGCAATCCCATTTTTATTTTTAAATTCTAATTAACTATTAATACCTATTTTTGATTGTTAAGCTATTAGACGAGTTAGTCAAATTAGATGAAATTATTATACATTACATTCCATTTACGTCCTTTTCATCATTATTTTTTATTTCCATATTTTTCTTCTTCTCTTGTACAGGAATTTAATATTACAAATAGATAGAATAGATGATGATTGGATACCGGGTAACGGTGATATTGATCATCCGCGACATGTGAAGTTTAAGGGAATAAATTTAATCGTTATGGCACAGGACAAATTGTTTGTGCTGAGATTCGAATTTCATTTCGAAAAGTAAAAGGTGTCGCCATCAAATCCCACGGCCAAAACGTGGAAATTTTAGTTCGGCCAAAATATCAACGCTTCCAATGATTTACTCGCAGCCGTAAAGCTGACTGTTCAAAAAAATACGCCAATGTTTGGTAAATTTTGAAATGGACCAATCAGCTGAAAATGGTATCACAGTCGTCAGCGTTACATCATCATCGGTGTTATTTATCAGCTTATGTGGCAAACACTAATTTCTGAGTCATCCACATTCACCTACTCACTCTTTCGTGTTTGACCAAGAAATTGTGAATATCTTAATTTATTGATTGTTAAGCATTTTAAACGTTATACCAAGTACCTTTGGGCCATTGAGTAAGTAGTACGAAATATAGACTTGACAATTTTCTTTCAATGCTCTTATCCTTTCCCCATCCCACTTCACTCTTAAGTTGCCACACGTTTTGATGATGACATCCACTTGTCAGCTGCACTCGTCTCTTTAGATTCTCTAAATTTAAATATAACCTTTTTCGTACCTAAACACTCCCTCTCACTCCCTCTCTCACTCTAGCTTTTGTTTTTTTATCCACGTGGAGTGCCACGTGGACCTCCAAAGTTAGGGTGTCTTATTATAGGCCCCTCTCCTCTAGTAAATGTACCACATGTTTGTAAGATCGAATTGAATTAAGAATCTACAATATATCAAAAAAAACATTGTATTCACAAGCACACACATTCTAACTAGTTGTTGTGGATGTTCTATAAATAGTAGAACCTTTATACTACATTCTTTTTTACATATATTAATTTTCACTATATTTAAATATAATTATTCACTCCCTCCAAAATCAATTTAGAAAGATATTTCCACATGTGTTTTCTTATAGTATTCACCTTACAAAGATGATATCAACCTAATTAGAGTGTGATGTCATTGGTTGTAATACCTTGAGGGAGAATCCTCATAGGTATGTCACCTTTGGTTTCCTATGTGAAGGTGATTTGTTGTGCTTCCATGATGCGAACTAGGTTGAACCATCAAATTAAATACATTTTCATCCTAATATTATTATATGAACAATTGTGAATATTTGATTAAACTAACATTCATTTAAATATCACCAAATCTAAATTAAAGAAAAATACAACACTCCCAGTTATCAAGTTAAAATTATAAAACACGTTATATTAGAATCCTTAATTTAGAAATAAATTACAAGTCTACATAATATATATATATATATATATATAAACCTTTATTTTTAAAATATTTTCTAATTAAAATTTCTTTCAAGTAAATATTATATGAACACACTTAATTTTATTGATTAATGAAATTATTGATAATATTATTAAAATAAGATAATTTAAAAGAGGTATTCTATATATCTATTTGCATCAACATTATATTATATATTCTATGTAGAGGCATTCATATGTCAAAGATTACAAAAAATTTAGGAGGTGATTCCATCTTTGGGGATGACATTTATTTCTTATCTTTTCTCTTAGGGGGGAATTTTTCCTTCTTAGATGGAGTTTTCTCCTCTATTTTTAAAGAGGAATATTTTTTACATGAGTATCTAACATGGCTACACATTTGTCAAGGCTCAATAATATATTGATACCCACCTAGGATATGTGTATGGGGTGTTGTTGAACTTAATCACTTACTTTATTGCATATTATGCACCCATATTAAACATATTCATATAGGTATCCACTTAAGTACTTGTGTTATCTCTTTTTCACATTAGTAGGCATCTACTTAGACAGGTAATAACATATGATCTTGTAATTTCCTTATTTAGTGGAAGCATGTCCTACACTTTTTTACTACATCTCCTATATTCCAACCAATGTTGGTTGTAAGTGCACATCACTTAGTGGTATATCCTATATATACCCACTTCTAACTCACTCTTGAGCATTCTTTTGTATTCACCTTACTATATTACATCCACTAATTTGGAATAACTATCATATTGTGTTTTACAATATCTAATTGTTTTCATGCTTTTGTTATTGTGGTTACTTTTTTCATCAGATTCTTAGGTGAATTTGTCCCATTAGCAAATCTTACAAAATAACTATAAATTTCTACTTTGAATTTTATTTTGTATTAATGGTTTTCGCTAACATTTTTAGTTCAAAATGAGAATGAACCTAGACTTTGTATAGTAGTTTGAACACTTAAATTCACCATTTTAATTAGCTTTAATCATTGCACACACATTACATTACTTGCAAACTATCTTCTTTGTCTTCTTATTTGCTTAACTTATGTTTTTTCTTATTGAGAGAACAAACACATGAGGTACTTGCATTAGTGAAAGATCATACAAGGAACTATCAAATAGTAAAGATTTGCATTCTTAATTTGCATCTATCTATTTACGCACAAAAAAATATTTTCATACTAGTTAGAAATTTTTTTGGCATTAAAATAGTTGCAAAACCCTAAAAATGATAAAATACTTCAAAATATTAAAACATAGAGCAACATTGCATACATTCCTTAGAATCTAATGGGTAAAAGCACAAAGTTGTGTCACACTTTCAACCAACTTATCAACACAAGTAAATTTAAGTATTTCTAACTAAAAATCAATTTTGGTCAAACATATGGTCTAGTAAGATTCATTCTAGCTAAGTTAGATACTTCCACAACTTTTTCAACTAAAATTGTTGGCTAAAAATATATGGAGCACCACTTTGAGTCCAATTTTCCAAAAAAATAAAATTATTTGAAAAACTTGAAGTTTCAATAATTCCTATTAATGTAAATAACATTTAAAAAAAAAATATAAAAATACCCTTTTGTAGATCCATAAGTGTAGTTTTCAAAAATATATTTATTTTAATAGTTTAATTATTATTTATATTTTATTTTTTATTTTTACTAAAAGTAGGTTATCAACACAAAATATTAGGTTCATTACCATGCTAAGAAAAAATACTAGAGCTTATTAAAAAAAATAGAAAAAAATATGATGCACTAAATAAAAGAATCTATTTCAAGATGGTATAATTTTTTTTCCATTTTAGATAAATATTTGATATGAAAGTTGACATCCCATGGAAACAATACTTTTTTATTCACACACATTTTAATATTTATTTAAAAATATATATATTTATCAAAATTGGAAAAAAATATATCCATGCACTAAAGTTTCAAGTTATAAATACACACAAAAAATTGAAAGAAAAAAAAATTACTATAAAAAGTTTGACGTCATACAATTTCATTTTTTCAGCATTTTATCAACAACTAAATTATAGTGTTAATTTATTAAAAACTAGTTTAAAATATATTTTTAATGTTGTTTAAAAATACAAACATTAAATATACTAAAAAATACATATTTTACTAGTTTGCATTATTTCAAAATTCAAAACATATATGCCACTTTTTAGTGATTCAAGTTTAAAAGTTGGATGAGTGTTGGTTGTTTCCTTTATAAAGCGTGACACATTTTTGTGCTTTTACCCTAATGTTTCTTGGGATTCAACCTACTATAGTTCACAAGTTGTGAGAAAAAAATCATTTTGCTCCTTCATATCACATCTGCTTATTTGATCAACTAGACATGTATGCTTGAAGAGTTGTTGAGTCTTGCCACTCCTTCACTATCTCTAAGAGCCCTTCCTCAACCTAGACAAAGGTGCCCTTGAACATTACCTTCTTTTAAGGCCTCTTAATACCTCTAGCTTAGGGATCATAAGATCATCATGATCATTTGCCTATCTATCATAAAGGACCTCTGTTGCACCTACCCTTGCCTCATCCTTAGCTAAAGCCTCTTTAGGACATTTAGAGGACCGATTTGAACAAACAACATTGATTTATCCAAGTTGGCCTTCTTGGCCATAGCTTCCATATGTGATCTTTGGTCAATTGTTTTGTGGCATGCTTCATTTAGTCACATAAATGTGGCAACGCCATATAAATGAACTTGGTGAGCCCTTCTTTTAACCAAATTGACTCTTTTGTTGATAAGTGAACTCCTTGGCCATATAGGGTTTCATTTGAGGTCTCTTTTAGGACTTTCTCCTTTGAGGTTCTATGGTCTTGGTTAAATATTCTCTTTTGAATCTCATATTGGGTCTTTATGGTTTGCTCTATCCCAACCCTAGAAAGTCATGCAGTGTGGGTTTCCTTCATTGGATTGTCTACATACGTATGGTCTTAAAGGTCTATAGATATATTGTGATTTTTTTTTGTTGGATGAAAACTACTCTTTTTCTATTATGTGCTCATGTCTCAAGATCCTACATTTTTGTCTCTTTGGTGTGCTAGTGTTCACTTGGGGTGTTGATGTCCTTCACACAAGCACTAGTGTCATTTTTGAATGACTACTTTAAATTTATTATCTCTCTATGAGAAAATGAGCACTTGAAGTACTATTTTTGAGATCCACCTTAATAAGATTGTAGAACTAATTTAATAACTTTTTGATATTAAAATATGAGTGTGAATAACTAAATACAAATATTACATAATAGAAAATAAGATGTATAAAAAAGATATAATTGTAATGATAATTCTACTAATCTAAAATATCGAATAAATGTTGGTTGAAATGTGTTTAGGAATGCAAATGTTATTTCCTATACCATAGATTCTTAATTATTTTCCTTTTAAAATTCCATTTTATAAATATGTGATACATCTACTATTTATTCTAAATATTAAAAACAAGATTAGGTTAGGCTTAGGTGGGGGAGGGAGTGTTTAGGTAGGAGAAGTCAAATTTAATTGAGTTTTGCAAAAATGCGTGTGAGTGTGTTTAGAGTGGCAATAAGAGAGTGAAGTGGGCATAAAAATGCATAGAGGGAATGAACTACGAAATGCAAAAACGACCAAAATGGTTATAAAAGGGTAGCACTAAACTAGAATGAAACGTGTATTTTGTCTCCACATACTACCTAGTCAATCGTCCATTCCTACTGGCTATAACCTTTAACCCGGTCAACAACCAAGAAATTAGGCTATTCATACGACCAAGGGAGTAGGTGAATGTGTTTTGACTCAGAAATTAGTCTTTGCCACATAAGCCAATGAATAACAACGATGAAGATGTAACGCTGACGACTATGATGCCATTTTCGGCTAACTTGTCACTTTCAAATTTTCCCAGACTGACGCATATTTTTGAACGAATCATCTCTACGACTTGTTTATGTAAACATTCCTACTCGCTAATTAGTGGGTCAATTCAAAATTTCCCCTTTGGATTCGTCGGCGACTTCCTTCCTTCATGTTGAAATGGCCATTTCTGAAAAATTGGAATCTACGCACAAATTTAATCCCTTGAACTAAAATATGCTCCTTCGTCCCTCCCTAGAATAGGTTGGTTTTGAAGCGGTCCGACTATCGAACTCGGTCCCAATCCCCACCAACTACTGAATAGTGTACTCAGCCTTGCTTCGATACTTCCAAATCTATTTAATAATTTCTCTCAACCGTATATAACTAAGCGAGGTCCAATTTCTCTCTGCTATTGTATATCGCAGCGAGCTTGCATCTGCTCTGCTACCAACAAATCTATCTTCGACAGGAAACATGGAAATGATTCAAATTTTGCTTCTCTGCTTGTTATTTAGCTTTGTCTCGACGAGTGCTGGGCTGGATAGGACAGACTTTCCCCCGAATTTCATGTTTGGAACTGCTTCCTCTGCCTATCAGGTTTCTTCATCTTCACATGTTGCCTTCTCAATGCTCATTTATTATCTAACATTTTAAGCCTTTTCTAATACTGTTTATTGCTGAAACAGTACGAAGGTGCTTGGAGAGAAGGAGGCAAAGGTCTCAGCAACTGGGATGCCTTCACACATTCACCAGGTCTGCTCTCTATTCTATTTGTTCAATATATTTAAGTCTCTGTTTATAACTGTTTATTGAAATAAATTTAGGGCTTTTAATCAACTTCAATTATACAGGAGTTGTACAAGATGGAACAAATGGAGACGTGGCGGATGATCAATATCACAAATATCAGGTACGCAATCAACTTCTATTCAATCTATTTATAATCGTGAATTCTTTCAGCAGTATGTTTAGTGACCATGACTGCAACAACAGGAAGATATCAAGCTCATGGCCTCACTTGGGGTAGACGTATATAGATTCTCCATATCCTGGTCTCGAATCCTCCCAGGTACGTCATTGCTCTTCGTTTCTCCACTTCCAAGTTAGATGATTATGGGATTGAACAATGAAAATAGAATTTGAAAGTTCTCTTGCCATGTGGACAGATGGTAACGGTAAAATTAACCAAGCTGGGATTGAGTATTACAATAATTTCATCGACGCTCTTCTTCAAAATGGTATCCAAGCGTTCGTTACATTATTCCACTTCGATCTTCCAAAAGCACTTCAAGACTCCTACGGCGGATGGCTCAGTCCACAGATAGTGTATGCAATCTGTTACATTTCTATCCCATTTGTTTTCTACATTTAAGCAGTAAAACAAATTCGTATAAGGCTGAAAATCGCTTACATATATTGACTTGTTTGTGTGCAGAATGGACTTCGAAGCCTACGCAGATATTTGTTTCAAAGCCTTTGGTGACCGGGTTAAGTATTGGGCTACAATGAACGAGCCAAATATGTTTGTTCCATTGGGTTACACCGTTGGAATATATCCTCCTACAAGGTGTTCTGTGCCTTACGGAAAATGTGTTTCTGGGAATTCCCTGTCTGAGCCATATGTTGCTGCACACAATGTTTTGCTCGCCCATGCAGCTGCAGTGAACACATATAGGACCAAATATCAGGTATTTTTCATCAATTTCGTCTGTCATATATAAATTAGTTTATTAATTGTTCTTGCAACTTAATTACTTCTTGCATATCTGCGATAAATTTCAGAAAATTCAAGGGGGGTCTATTGGATTTGTGGTTAGCGCACCTTGGTATGAACCCTTGGAAGACACTCCCGAGGACAGAGCAGCTGTCGACAGAATTCTAGCATTCAATATTCGATGGTGGGTATTCCAAAAGATGCTTCTAAATCAAATTGGGATTCTCGTCTACTCATTAGATATGACATACAAAACTTTTTATTGAGATTAGAATTAAATGGGTGCCATTGGGCAATCGAGGTACTGTTCCCAATTGATAACCATGGTAAGCTCTTAAATTAACTGCAGGTTTCTGGATCCAGTTGTTCTGGGGAATTATCCAAGTGAAATGCGTGAACGACTGGGATTACGCCTACCAACTATTAATTCAGAAATGTCGAAGCAGCTCGCAGGATCAGTCGATTTCATCGGCATAAACCAGTACACAACCTTGTATGCAAGCAGTAGCCCTGCTACTTCCCTCGATTTCGGCACACTCGCTTATCCGGATTCCATGGTCTATTTGACCGGCGAAAGACAAGGAATTCCCATTGGAGAACGAGTAAGAAGTCTACATTTCTTTCTCTCCAGTCGTTGTCTACCTATGTTTGGCCAAACCTCTGATATGAATTTGTCACTTGTCTTCAGACAGGAATGGATGGTTTGTATGTGGTGCCTCGGGGGATTCAGAATATGGTGGAATATATAACACAAATCTACAACAATCCTCCTATTATCATCACAGAAAATGGTAAGCTATTCCTGTCTATCCATCTTTTCAAAATATGAATGCAAGAGCCAGCTTATATTCTCCACAATAAACGATATCTAAAAGATAAGATGTCCTTTAATCTTATCTGCCAATGGTTGAACAGGCTATGCAGAATCCAAGGATTCCTCCGCTACTTTACAAGAAGCTTTGCAAGACGTGAGGAGAGTAAATTTTCACAACGATTATTTGAATTACTTGGCAAAGGCAATCAGGTAATTGTCGTAAAGGGTATTTTACCTCGTATTTATGTTTGTTAATAATATGCGATGTTTATTGAATGTAATTTTGCTTTTAGCAGGAATGGGTCAGATGTGCGTGGATACTTCATTTGGTCTCTTCTAGACAATTTTGAGTGGGCATTCGGCTACACATTGAGATTTGGCCTGTATTACGTGGATAATCATTCTCAGAATAGATATCCGAAGCTATCAGCTGAGTGGGTAAAGCAGTTTCTTGGGAAGGACGCAGGGAGCACAATTTAACGACAACCACATCACCCACCCACAAACTCCTGTAGAAGGGAAGGAGAAAAATATGGAAATATAATATATTATGAATGATGGGAGGCTTGTATAGTAATGTATTATAACTTCACTTAATTTAGCTATCAAACTTGGCTCCAAAAACAAAAAAAGTCGGTTTATCGGCAAACTTGTTTGCAGAATCCAAAAACAAAGGAATGTAAAAGCACTACAACAATGCTATCTAACTAATATTCTTTATCTATTCTCTCGCCCACTTACTCTTACGTTGCCACACGTTTTGATGATGACATCCACTTGTGAAGTGCACTCGTGTGTTTATATTCTCTAAATTTAAATATAACCTTTTCCTACCTGAACACTCCCTCTCACACTCTACCTTGCCTTGACGGCTACAAACACTAATAAATGTGCTTTGAATTAAGAATCTACAATATAGAAATTGACATTTGTATTGACAACCCCACACATTCTAGCTAGTTGTTATGGATGTTCTAAAACTAGTATACATATATTAAATATTAATATATATAAAATGTGTCTAGAGTTATCATTTTCTAATTTTCCTTTTTAATTATTTTTATTATTTATTTATTTATTTGTTCTTTTTGTTTCATCAAATTTCTTTGATTTGATTTTTGCTAAGAACCAAAGCTAAAACAAGGAATTTTTTTGCATTATGTGCTTAAAATTTGTGGAAAGAATAGAATATACACATACTCGTTGATGCGATTGTAATACCCTCTTGTATAACTAGTATATATATATATATATATATATTAATATATATAAAAATACATCGTAGTTATTCTTAATTTTATTTTTTTTATTAATTTATCTTCAATCAAATCTCTCTTGCCATCAAAAATATTATTTATTTATTTATTTGTTCTTTTTGTTTCATCAAATCTCTTTGATTTGATTTTTTTGTTTCATCAAATCTTTTTTATTTGATTTTTTTGTTTCATCAAATCTTTTTTATGCGATTTTTTTTGTTTCATCAAATTGAAGATTCTTGTAAATTAAAACTCCAACAAAATTGAAGATTCCGGTAAATTAAAACTCCAACAAATTGAAAATTTTGGTGAATTAATACTCTAGCAAATGAATATTTTAGCATAGTTAGAGAATTGAAGACTTGATAGAAAAACTTTGGCAAAGTGGAGATTGTTGAAAAATTGAAGAGAATTAAAACTGTAGTAATAAATTTTTTTGATGAATTAAATTTCTATCAAATTGAATATTTTAGCATTATTTAAATTAGAAAAACTTAAGAGAATTGAAGACTTAGTAGAAAACTTTGGAGAACTAAAACCAACAAAATTGAAGATTTTGATGAATTCAAACTCCAATAAAATTATAAGATTTGGTTAGACTAAAAGTCTTAACAACTTAAAGATTTTAGTATAAATTAAATAACTTAAAAGAATTGAAGACTTAATAGAAACACTTTGGAAAAGTGAAGGCTCTAGAAAAATTGAAGATTTTGGAGAATAAAATCTAACAAATTGAGATTTTGGTGAATTAAAATTTAAAACTCAAGCAGATTGAAGTTTTTTGTGTATTTAATTACAACTTCTTAAGAAAATTGAAGAGTTAATAGAAATAGGGATTTACCGAGAACAGACTTGTATCCAAGTGGATAATAGGATTCAGATCTGATAGCACCTGGAGGCAGTACCGGCTGCGAAATTCCCATAATGGGTTATTGAGGGTAGGAGGGTGTAGTGGCCTAAAATGTTCCATAGTGCAATTGACCTAGCCCCATCTTCTCAGTCTTGTCAGAGCTAAATTTTCCCTTCATGTTTACAACTCGATTCAAATCTGAGACATTAGCACTCAATCAGTGATGACTAAAGCAGATCCCACTCAAGCTCAACGATTTGCAATTATTGCAGCCTTTTTTGGTTTGGGGTTGTTCATATTTGTGACTTAAATGGCCTTCAAATTGAGGTTTTTTATTTTTATTTTTATGTTTTTTCATTTTTCTAATTTTAATATCGTTCTTCGCGAGAGTAACATGGAGCGGGTTGGTCGCTCGCTCTCACCAATAAAGCGGAAGAAAACAAAGCAGTCGGAGGCAACTTTATTTCTAAATTCACGTTTTTTGATCAAAGCATAAAGTCAAAACAAAAAGTTAAAAATCAAAGCCAAAAAAGTTTATTTTTTATAGACTTCCATCTGCCTATCATTTAAAATGTAGCTTCAAAAACTTTACACAAATTTTTGGTGCCACTGTAAGCCGCCTCTTGGCATAAAGATGCCTCTCAGTGTAAATAGTAGAACCTTTAAACTACCTTCTTTATTACATATACTAGCATATATATCTTAAATTTAAGATATATAAATTACACTGAGATATATCTAGGCATTTAATTTTTCATCATTCAACTTTAATATAGATGTATTAAATTGAAAAATTAAATGCCTTGATATATCTCGACATAACTTATATATCTTAAATTTAAGATATATATGCTAGTAGCAGTCACAGTGCAACACATAACATGAATTAATATATTATTTTATTATATTATTAGATATATAATAATATTAAGATAAATAATAATATAATATAATATTAATATTATATTATATGAATTAATAATATAATATTATTATTAGATAATAAATTGGGATTAGGGTTAGGGTTAGGGTTATGGTTATGATTAGGGTTAGGTTTATCATCACAAATAGGTTTATCATCACAAATTTGGATTAGGGTTATCATCACGAATAGGAATTAGGGTTAGGGTTAGTGTTAGGGTTAGGGTTAGTGTTATGGTTAGGATTAGAATTAGTGTTAGGGTTAGGATTAGGGTTAGGGTTATGGTTAGGTCCTAATCCTAATATTAATCTTAATCCTAACCCTAACCCTAACCCTAATCCTAATCCTAATCCTAACCCTAATACTAACCCTAATCCTAACACTGATCCTAACCCTAATCCAAACCCTAACCCTAATGCTATTCATGATGATAAGCATATTCATGATGATAAAGGTAACCGTAATCCTAACTCTAACCCTAACCTTGACCCTAACCATAACCCTAAACCTAAGCATAACCCTAACCCTAACCATAACCCTATCCGTAAACCTAACTGTAACCGTAACCGTAACCGTAACCTTAACCATAACCATAACCATAACCATAACCATATCCCTAACCCTAACCCTAACCCTAACACTAACCCTAACCCTAACACTAACCCTAATCCTAACCCTAATCGTAACCATAACGATAAATGACCCCTAGCTCTAACCCTAATCGCAATTGAACCTTAATTAAACCCTATCCCAAACCTAATTGAACCCTAATTCTGGCACTAACTAAACTCTAATGTCAACCTTAGGTCTAATTGAACCCTAACCCTAATTGAATGCTTATTGAGTCTTACCTTAATTAAATCCTACCCCTAATTAAGCCCTTTTGTAACCCTAATTAAAATATTACCTTAATCGTAATTGATCCTTAACTCTTACTCTAACACTAATCAAAATTTAACCCCAATTAAACCATAACCCTATTTGAACCTTAATCATAATAATAATTGTAACCCTAATCAAACCCTAATCCTAATCTTAACTCTAGTTTTATCCTAACCTTAATTGAATATTAATTGTTTAATGGTTAGGATTAGGGCTAGGGTTCAATTACAATTAGGTTAGGGTTAGGGTTAGGTTTAGGGTTAGAGTTAGAGACTTTAGGATTATGGTTACCATTAGAATTAGTGTTATTTTTAAAATTACGATTAGAGTTAGGGTTACAAATAGATTTAGAGTTAGGGTATGTGCGTGATTGTGATGGGCCAAAATGGCAATATGATAATGTATTAATAATTAACTATTTTTACCCAAAATTGATGAAACAAAAGGGTTTTTAAAGGAGATTCTTTTCCACCAATATAAATTATGCTTTACTTTGAATTTAATAAGTAATTATTGTTCATTTCTATTCAAATTATGACTAAAGTCTCCGATTTCAGATAGGCTTCGATTGAAAACATCTATAACTTTCAAATAGTATCACATTTTAGAACAAAACATGTGTCACATTCTATGCTTCACATACTATAGGATTAAAAAATAAAATTGAATTTCATGAAGTTTTGACCAAGTTTGGTTAGACATAATGAAGTTTTATATTTTTAAAATTTGTAAGAAAAACTAACTAATTATTTACTTGGAAAAAAAATTACAAAAATGCATCACATCGGGGCATGAGTCCTCTACTTATATCTAAAATCTTATAAAAATATTATCATTTTATTGTGGTTAGGTGGTCGGAGACATACCTACTTCTTAGTTTTTCCCTAAATTTAATTACCATTGCATTGAAATTTCAAATTTTCACCAAATATATTTTTCTTTTTAAACAAACCTAGTAGTTTAGAAACTACATTCAATTTGATACAGATTCTATTCTTACATATTTTTGAAATAATATAGATAACTTATTCAAATTTTTACGTCAAGTTGCCTAACTCTGATTTTTTTTATTTTTTTGCCACTTAAGGGCCTGTTTTTTCCATGATGATCCTGCACATACCCGTTAGCAATGGAGTTTAGAAATAGTGTTACAATTATGGGCTATATTTATAGAATTACTAATTTATTTATTTAATTTTATATAATTTTATAAAATTAAATAAATAAACCTATTCATGATGATAAACCTATTCACGATGATAACCTTAACCCTAACCATAACCATAACCCCAACCCTAACCATAACCATAACCTTAACCTTAACCATAACCATAACCCTAACCCTAACCCTAATCCTAATCCTAACACTAACCCTAACCATAACCATAACCCGAATCCCTATTCGTGATGATAACCCCAACCCTAATCCCAATTTTAACTCTAACCCTAACCAAATTAGTATATTTTATCATTTATAAACCTATCCCTAACCATAACCATAACCCTAACCCTAACCATAACCCTAACACTAACCCTAACCATAATCCTAACCCTAACCCTAACCCTAATCTCTATTCATGATGATAAACCTATTCGTGATGATAACCCCAACCCTAATCCCAATTTTAACTCTAACCCTAACCAAATTACTATATTTTATCATTATAAACCTATCCCTAACCATAACCATAAAATTAACCCTAACCCTAACACTAACCCTAACCCTAACCCTAATCCTAACCCTAACACTAACCTAACCTTAATCTTAAGCCTAATCCTATTCGTGATGATAATCCTATTCGTAATGATAAACCTATTCACGATGATAACCCTAACCCTAACCATAACCATAACCATAACCATAACTCTAACCCTTGTTGTGCCTATAGCACGTGCATGCCTCGTTCATAACGCTGCCCCTCTCTTTTCGCTTATCTGGGTCACTTTTATCGTCACCTCATTTTGCGTGCCCCCATATTTTGAGTCATAAGTGGTCAAGGAGTCCTAGAGTTATCATCCTAAGTTGACCAAATTTTGTCACCCTCAAAATTTCCAAGTCTTTAGCTCTTGCGAAGTTTCCTTGCCAGTTTTCCTTTGAACCTTCAAACTATTGTCCTTCATGCCATGCAAGTCCACACTTGCGCGCTGCCCTCTACGGAACTCGGTTAGTTCACCGCCATTCCAAATGGCTGACCCACCACATCAACCTACCTCGTGGGATTTACTGCTTCCTTCACCATTCTCTGTATTGGCTCGTTGAACGGCCAACTCATGAATGACGTCCGCTTTGTGGACCCTGTCGTTCCTGCTGCCATCTCTTTTGAATTGCACGCCAACCAACCTTGGCTACTTTCATACCCGCATTAATGGCAGGTATTTAATGCACAAAATTCTATAAATAACCACTTTTGGCAGGTCATTTTCACCATCAAACTCTCAAATATTTTTCAAAGCCTCCAACCATCGCCACCTTTGCACCCGCATGATCTTATCGTTGTCTGAGCATCGTTATTTGCAGTCTCTTCACATCATTCATAGAATTTTCTAGGTCAATTTTTTGGCACCATCTATTTTGTGAGTTTTCTTCAATTTTCACAATTTTTTTTAAAATTCCGATGAAAGGAAACTCAAAACTAGTTAGGTCATGTCAAGGCAAACAAAACCCATATTTTAGAATTTCGAAATCCTTTGGAAATTTCCCACAAGGTGCGTCTGAAACTTGGGGTCTCCATGACTGTTCTTGAACCAGGGCCATCAGATCCTTATGGCCCACAAAGCTCCCAACACCATTTCCTTGTTCCTTAAAACGCCAAACTTTAAACACTGGCTTTCGTCTCCTCTGGGCCCGCGTATGCAGGAAGGTGCCTACCCACGACCGTCACTATTCAAACTTAAGCAAAAATCATCAGTTAAAACAAGGGCTTTTCACTCCCGTAGGTCTGTAGGTGTGGACTTCCGCACCCAGATCGCCCCTCATGATGCACCATTCTGAACGGCCGATCGGTCTTGACCACCTGCCTTGCGGGTCCCGTGATGTCCATGTTTGTTGATGAACTTCATACCTAACTCCATGTGGACCATTCCCTTTAGACTTTCGCCATTCTTCTATTTCTGCTTACACAACCATTCCAAAAATGGTGAAGCCTTGGGATCCTTTTGATGAGCAGGCCCTGCCCTGACTGTCTTCATCTAATCCTCTGTGCTAAAAATGTCTAACTTTGAGCCCTTGACGGGTTGCCTATTGTGGACTTCCATCCGCAAGCTTCCATTGGGTGTTTGTCGTTCTAAATGGCCTCGGTTGACCACTTGTTCACCTCGCGGACCCCACACTTTTTGCCGCCGTTTGAGCCCAAAACAAAAAAACTAAGTGTAGTGTTCCATGTGGGTGATCGCCTGTGGGCCGCCATCCCACTCCTACCACTTTGAAACTACCAACAACTTCTATCGGCCCACTACGTGGGGTCTAACCCTACTACTTCCTTTTGGCTGTTTGTGAATGGATAACTTAGGCCGTGACCCTTGCAGTCCCAACGATGCGGGTTGCCAAACGTGGAACTTTGTTCTTCCTCTGCCATTCTAAATGGCCTCGGTCTACCGTCTTCCCACATCTCCCTGCTGACATTCATATGGGCCCTTTGAACTTCAAAGATAAAATGATGCCATCCTCCCTAACCGTGGGCCCCACATCATGAGATGCTGCTTGCATGATTCCTTCCCACCAGTGTCGTTTTGGTGTAGGAGCACCTAAAGCATGTATTTGCAAAAAATCATCATTTGAAGGTTGGTGATAGGAGGGACTAGGAATTAGGGGCAATTTGAGTAATTTTATGTTAAATAAGGTCCTTTAAGACCATCATTGATCTGTAATTGGGGATTTTAGTGTTAGTTTGGTTCAAAAATGCAAAAAGCTGCATAATGATGTAATTATTGTCTACAAATTGTCTAAAATACAAAATTGAAGAATATGAAGGGTCTAGGTAGTTGTATGGTCAGTTATAGGTGTTTCATGATTAGAATATGTATAAATGGCCTCTTAAAGGCTCAAGCAAAGGTTGTTGAAGAGTTTTTGGAGAAGAATTCAATAAAAGAATACAAATTTCAATCAATTTTATGAGTTTTTATTCATTTATTGCTTGTGTACGGGTCCGTACAATAGGGATTTAATTAGGAAATGCTTTTAACTTGTTTTAACATGGAGTTGGAATTGTTTCTAATCCATTCTTGAGGAGTTTATTTGTGTTTAAAGCAATTTAGAGGTTGATCTTTGAAAAAATGTTTGAAACAGGGGTGTAGGGTTTGAGTCTCAAAATGATTTGAAAAGGCCATTCCACATTTCTATAAATAATTTTTCTTGGTGGAATGGACTTATACAATGTAGGGGTAGGTATATGAATAAAGGAATTGGTCTGGTGAAGGTTTTGAGAGAGATTTACTCACTACCCTGTTGTAAGAACCTTATTTTGTGCCTTTTGAGTAAGGCTAGAGGGTGAGTTTTTGTGAAGTTGAGTGAGAACAGGTTGTAACTTGTTGGAAAACTATTGATCATGTGTGTTTGAAGATGTCTAGAATGTCTAAGCGAGTAGAAGTGGTCAGATGTGTGAGGAAGGTTGAAACCCTAGTTGGGAAAAAGTGAAAACTAGTGAAAAAAAGTGGTTTGTGAAGGAAGTGTGTATAAATCATGAGGGAAACATAATGTAATGTTTTTTTGAGCATGTGCAAGTAAAATTATGGAGGATTAAAGTGGTTTCAAGATTGAGAGTTTTCTGGACATAGGAATTTCAATAAGCCCTAGTTGGAATGGTGAAAAGAGAGGGTTTTAAAGAAATAGGCCTTAGTATGCATATGGTGTCTTGAAAGTTGATGAATCACATGTTTTGAGGGCAATTCTAAGACTATTTTGTGGTTTTGGGAGTTTGTGATAAGTTTAGAGACAAGGTCCTTTGGAGAATAGGGCTAATTGGAGCTCGTTTTAGCTAGAAAGTCAATTTGGGTAGTGATGGTCTAAAGAAACCTATGGTGGATTTGAGATATGATTTGTAGCAAAATAATGGGTCCCTAAAAGTGTAAGACATTTGTGAGTTTGGGTGGTTGATTTTGAGATAAGTCCCTAAAATAGGGTTTGGACACCTACTAGGTGAATGGAAGCTTGAATGGTGAAAGTGCAAACAAAAGTTCTTGAGGCTTTGAAAGTGAGTTAGCCTTGTTGGATTGAGAAATTTAATCTTGTTAGATGCCTATTGGTTTCTTGGAAAAGATTTGAACAATAAGAGTGTGTTGGAGCCTCTGGGTGCCTAGTTCACTGAAGAGACAAATTGGTGCTTTGAGAGGCCTTTTGAAGATCAAAGTGAGGATTCATGTTACAAGATGGTTGATGTCATCCTTGCCATTGCATCATGTTTCAAATGGCGAATCCCCAAACGGCCAAGGGGCCTCCTGCGCCTAAACCCTTTGCTTTCGGGCGCCTAAATGACCAAGATAAGCTTCCAAAACATCAAGAGTGATCCAACCCACATGCCAAAATGGTTTGAGCTCTTGATGGATCCCACCACAAGATGAAAAACCTGATGTGGGTAGAACTATGTGAATTGTTGTGCCCTGTTTTCCATCCATTTGTAACTACCTCCAAAACAGCTGCCAGCCCAAGGAAGTCTGCACCCCTGGGCCCCCATTGCCATATCTCCCTCCAGCAAAAGGATAATGATGATTTGAAGGAAACTTTAGGATCCTTGAATGATGAATTACTTAATCCAACAATTTTTTTGTAGGATTTTGCTAACATTTCTTGTGTTTTACACTTGAATATGCTTACTGCTCCTTTACTTGTAGGATATATAGAACTAGCTGCAGGACTTTCAGAAGTGTCCATAGAGAAGGAAAAGGGCAAGAAAGCTACCAAAGCACCAAGAGGGAGGGAGGACAAGGATCAAATGAAGTACAAGTTTCAAGGAGAGGACCTCAAGTCAAAGGTCACCACAACTGGGACAAGGTCTCAGATACTAACTTGGGGCATTTTGACATTCATGAATTCAAGTAGAGGGTCATTGTCAACCCTACCATGGAGAATTCCAAGAAGATTAGAAAGAGTGGGTTGGCCAAGGCAGCTAGGTTCTTGCCTGCCCTCGTGGCTCCCGAATTAGTAATGGCTTGCAGAGAGAAATATCAAGAGAACACTTAGAGAATTGTGAATAGGGATGGCAACATATTGGCTGACCTATCCTCTAAGTCCATTGGGAAAACTTTCCATATCGCCACCTTCGATGAAATGGAGGAGACATCCAAGGAGTATGCTGAGAGCATGTAAAAGGTTGACCCCCTCAAGTGCAAGAAACTGATCAATCAATATTGGTTAAAGGAGAAGAGGGGAAATGCAAACAAAGTGCCTCAAGAGCTCTTTAGAAGTGATTTCTACGAGGACTACCATGACTTGGTAACCTTATTAAGCAGAGTCATGGGCCTCCCGATTGCATCTTTCTTCTAGGAATGGATGTTGTACTTCATAGAATAAATCATCAGAGGAGAGACTAAATTTCACTTGGCAGGAATTATTAGCAACTGCCTACATGAGTAGTTTGTAGCTGTAAAGATGACCTATCAATTTTATATGACCCCATACTTGGTCTATCTACTAGCCGACTATGCTCAATATAGAGGACTATTTGTGGCACCAAGCCAAACTCCGGGGAGGGAATTAAAGGTATATGACAGATACCCACAACTCTAGTATAGAAATTTCAAGAATGACTATTGCAGAGTGAATGATGCCTTCATTGGGCACATTATCAGATTGCTCAGAGGTGACTTCAAAAGGAGAGTCACTCATAGTGCTAACGCCTTCATCCGCCGGTTCGGATTTCTATTTGTTCAGTTTCTTAAATCCACATACATCAGAATAAAGGGCTTCTCAGAGAGGCCATATAAGTTGCCTCGATACCCAAATAGCCAGTTGGTATTACTTAAACTCTTCAAGAAATTGCAACATGCTCACACACTGCTGAGTGACAAACACAGGTCAAGAATTCCATATCCTCTAACATTTGGCTAGGGCATGTATGCAATCCCCACATCCCAATGTGTGGAATATTTTGAAAATGAGATAAATGAATATAACTTGGAGCTCCACATGACGAGGCCATAGATGGATCCATACAAAAAACTTAAGAAAATGGTTGGAAAGGAGTACGCCCACCTACATAACATTGAATACTTTTCAGAAAATTGCAGAGATGATAAAGAAGTGCTCATGAGGCACTACATGCGCATGACAATATATTTTGTTAAACAAATCAACTTGTTTTCAATGTTGGAACAAGTTGTGGAGGATAAAAACACAGTGATATCTATCCAAGATATGATGTCGTTGCCAACCTATTGTTGCCCCTGATTGACTAGAATGAGGAAGAGGTCAATGACCTTGATATTTTGATGAAACTAATAGAGGCAAGAACAAAGCGATGGATTGATGGACATGTTGCTCAACTAAAATGCCAAGGTGTAACTTTGACCTATGGTGAGCTTGAGGATGAGCCTGAGAGAAAGACTAACAGTGCCTCTACTGCTGCCCCGTCTGAAGAAACTTCAAAGTCTCCTCCCACTACCCGTTCAAAGAAAATAAAGGAGGTGGGTGAATGCCAACCCAAGTACAAGGTATACTCTAGAAAGGCGTCTGAGGGTGAGCCCTCTAAGAAAGCAAAGAATTCTAGTGGTTTCATAGAGATGCCCACCATTCAAGAGGACCCACTCCATGAGGGAGAGGAAGAAGAGGCCGAGGAACCAAAGTCCCCTCTTGCTACCTCTGCTCTCACTGCCACAACTGCTACCATTTCCATTTCCCTTACTCCTCCACCTACTTCTCAAGCAATGCTTGCTTCTTCTCCACCTACGGTGTACAACAACCCTTCCATTGGCAACTGCAACAACGACAATGTCCACCCTCTCACTCCCAAAATCCTTTGCTTGGCCTATGCAAAACATACCAATGGAACTATCAGGAGTATTAATGAATCCTGTAGTATAGGCTGCCCTAGCACAAGTTGTTGCCAACCTCCTTGTTCCTACTCCTTCGACTGAGCCATCGAAAATGGAGGCAACAATGCAGATTTATGAGGAGTTGGAGAGACAAGAGAGGGAGGCAGTAAAATAAATGGAGGAAGAAGCTGATGATTATCATGAGCATCCTGAGCATTAGCACCTAGTAATTGATGAAGGGGTGCATGAAGAGGAGGAAACACAATCCTCTGAGGAAGACACTGAAGATCCTTGTTCAAAATACATTGTAGAAACTTCTGATTAGGAGTTCAAGGAAGAGTTGTCCCAAAAAATCAATGATGTTGGGGAGGAAGTTGAGAAGCAACCCTTTGAAGAGAAGGACACAAATGAAGAAATGGAGGTAACCACAGACCTCCAACCCAGGAACAAGAAAAAATCCCCAAACATGATGAAGAAATTCCTCCTTCAAAAGAAGAAGAAGAAAAGGAAGAGGAAGAAAAAGAAGAAGATAATCCTAAAGAAGAGGCTTAGGCAAAGAAAAGCCCATAATCCGAGCATCATGAAGAAAATTGGCAGGAAGAAGAAGAGAAGAGATCCAAAGGGGAAGATAGCCCTGAGAAAAACATAGCCACCACTAAATCTACAAAGAAAGAAGCTATATTTATTCGAGATTCAAATGAAGAGGAAGAAAAGATAGAACAAAAGGTTTCAGGAAACAAAGAAATGGGAATTCAACATACTCAAGAAGAGGAAGGTGATTGTGAATCACCAAAAGAGGAGCCCCAGATGCCTGAATGGCTAGAAAATAAATTATAGAAGAAGGCCCCCATCCTCATGGATCCAAAAGCAAGACTAGAAGCCACCTTGGCTCGGGAACAGATAAGCACAAAGAAGGAAGAGAAATTGAAGATCATATCCCATCTGACAATGGATGCCCCGGGGTCAAGGACCATGCAAATAGCTACTCCGATGGTGGAAGGAGAAGGAGTTAGCTATAATATCTCTACCATTGATTGGGAACGACCATGAGAGAACAAAAAATTGATCATCTTCAAGGATCAGTTGCTACTATTGTGCATCATATGAATAAGAACAAGACCTCTAAGGAGGAATTAAAAGCACAAGTAGCATAACTAGCTGTCTACATACAACAACGGTCCTCAGCTAAGGAGCTACCCTCAACATCATCAGCTACTCCTCTATTGCTCTCAAAAGACCATATCAACAAGCTAGAAAGGAGAAAGAATTGGACAAAGGCCACTAAGGATTGGTTCCAATGGGCGGTTTACAATGGAAATATGGGCATCAGTCAGTCGGTCAGAATGACAAATAACTTTCGCGAAGTGCAAAAGCAACTTGAAGGCATAAGAAAAATATGCATTGAATTCCCAGAATTATATAGAATTACATACCCTATGCTTGAGGCTATCCTCAAGATGCCGAAGAGAACGTGGGAAAAGGAGCTTGCACTAGTAGAAGATGATCATTGGCTGGCAGAAACCTAGAAATTGGGCCTTGATCATAGAAGAAAAATATTGGAACGAGTGCTCCATGACGTGGAGCTTGATATTGATTGGGCCAAGGAAATTAGGATGGCCTATGAGGAGTACCTAAAGCTAATGACAGATTATGATTTTCCCTCCGTTGAGCTAGATCCAGAAAAGATAAACCCTTACTTCCATAAGAAGATGGAGGATGGAGCCACTACTGCCCTCACACCAAACTCTATGGATTTTACTGCTCGATCCTTCGCTCAATCTGAGCAAGTGATAAAGAATACTCCCAAATGTGATAAAGATTGGGATGTGATTATCGGCCAGTCTAGGAAGTTGAACTTTCAAGTGCTTCAATCTGATATAATGGAGTGGAATAATCTCCAAGCATTGATTGATAAGTTCATGGAATATGCTACTATAAAGAAGCATGAAGGGAATCTGGTGATTGATGATGAATTCCTCACAGTATAGCTGCAACAAAGAGAAATCAACTAGAAGAAAAAGTGCTACAGTGTTTTCCACTAAAAGACAAAATAGGCTAGAAGACAAAGATGTATTTTATATTATAAAATATTTGGAGGTAGGTGAAACCCTTATTTGTAGTGAATCTTGGCCACACAATGAGATTAAATCTTGGCTATTCATTTTTCTTTTTGGACACTATAAATAAGGGGGTTTCCTCTCATTTTCAAGAGAGTTGAGTTGTTGTAAAGACATGCTGCTAGAATTTTAATAGAAATTCACTGATTTTGGTGGATTCTTGAGTTCCATTTCACGTTTCATGATTCTTCTCCTCATAGTTAGTGAATTTGATTAGATTTACTTTGTTGTTCCATGTGTTTAACTTTCTTTGGTAGATTAGTATATGTTGTTCATTGGTATTGAAGAATTCTGCTATGTTGATGCCCTTCCTTGTCCATGCTTTTTGCTATTTTTTGATGATAAATAACAGTGTAAAGCTAGTCTAGACATGAATTGAATGTTGCACTTAAATTCTATCTTTTGTTCATGCTTTATGGTGAATGAATGGTTGAAATTTGTAGACCTTAGAAGATTGCACTAGTTTCATGAGACTGTGAGTTGATCTGGTTAAGTGGTACTTAGTTTGGGAAGGTTGTCCACTGTAGCATCCTCCATTATCACTATTCATTAATAGTTTCAGACCTAGGAACTTTCCTCTTACCCTGCCCTTTTGAGTTTTCTTTTAAAAGATGATTTAGACAAGGTTCATTGCACATTGTAAAGCTAAATCTAATGATGAAAATAGAGTTCTAGACTGCTATTTTGAACCTGCAGTAACTTTACATCAATTTCCTCACCTTAAGAACTCCATTTAAAGGACAAATTCCCCTCCAACTTAACATATGTAAGGCTACATTGTGATTATCAACAAATCACATGAAACAACTGAGATGTTCCAAGCATTTTCATGACCTAACACCCGAGAGACCTTGGGGTAGTGATCTGGAACTTATTTGCAAATTTCTACCTTTCAAGAGAGGTAGTGCACTTGTGCACCACCTGTGTTGAGGAGGTGCAAAAACACCCATCAACATAATTGGCACTAGAAGAAGGCCCCCCCTTGAGTTAAGTTGGATTGAATTGGTTTTTTTCCCCCTAAAAGGTTTCATAGAATCCTAATATCTACTCCAAACAAAGGGGAGTTCCAAGAGTTGCATCCCCTACCAAGGCTAAGAGAGCCAAAAGAGGGGAAGCCATTTCATCTTCCTTATCCAACCTATCCACTTTGCTTCCATCTTCACCTCATTGCTCCTTCCATGTACCCCACACTCATCCTTCCTTTTCCATTTCCACCTCCTCCACTCAGTCGTCTGAAACTTCCTTCCAACTGCTTGCTTCCCAAAGCCAGGGCGTTGTCCCTGCCTCTATCTTCCAAGTCCAAGGCATAGTCCCAGCTGTTGCTACCCCAACACAGCCCCAAGTTCTTGTTCAACAAAAAATATAGCCCCTGCGTTCCCTCATGGCTTGTCTAGGTAACAATCCTTCTCCACTGTTATTCAATGCTTACCATGACGTGCCTAGGAATCCAGAAGGTTTTTGCATGAAATTCAATCCTCAAGAACTGTAGAGGACAACATAAGAACACATTAAGATATTCCAAACAAAATTGAAGGATATGCAGATTGATCATGAGGCCATGGCATGCATACTTTTCCCTTATTCTTTGGGAGAGAAGGCTTTCTATTGGTACATCAACTTACCAATGGGATTAATTACCACTTGGGACCTTTTGAAGAATGTCTTCTTGAGGAAATACAAGATTTTGATCAACCCTTCAGAACTATATCAGTAGTTCATGTCTGTGCACAGAGAGGTTAATGAACCAATCAACTCCTTTAACGATCGATTCCATTGGGCATACATGAGGTTACAAAATCCATATGTGCTTAATGATGCTATTGTACTAGTCTACTATGTATCTTTGGATAGCCTCACTATGGCATTAGTGAAACAAATGAACCCACCACCCGCTCAGTTGGTGGATGCTTTTGTTGAGGCGGTCATAGCCAACACTGACTTGGGGAAAAACATTTCTAGTTCACTACCTTCCTTGGGACAGGTTGCTCATCCTATGTAGATTCAAGGGCTCACTCAAGCTCTACAACATCAGATGCCTCTTATGAACCAAGTTCTATAGCTGCCCATAGTTCCTCACCCGAGACCCCCAATGAACCAAGCACCTCCTGCACCTCATTATCTCCAGCCCCAACAATAGCAAGTTTATTCATAGCAACCCCAAGTACTATATCTACAAGGGCCTGAATTCCCGCCGACTCAGCAAAACCAACCAATAGCACAACCCGTCTTTCTCCAAAATCAAACACTACAACCAAGCAATGCAAAGAAGGATCAGGTGGACGAACTAACAGAGATGATCAAAAAAAATTCTATGGAAATGAAAAATTTAAGAAATCAGAACAACTAGCTGCAAGCCTCCCAATGCAGCATCCAAGACAACCTTAACTGAGATAACAGAGATAACCATGATGTGGTTACCTCATTTGGGCAGAATTATGAATGAGCGTAGAGCTCCAACCGAAATTTTGAAAGAAGACCTTCACAAAGGTAGAATCAGACACATAATACAAGGCCTAACAATGGAGGTGTTCCCACTCTTCTTGATCAACTTTCCAGTTTGGAGAAGACAACTAGTGGAGTGAATCTCATTGAGGCAGCATTCTCCGGATGGTGTCAGATCCATAAACCAAATAGGCACTCTGAGTTGGATTGCCTCGAGTTCCTCATGGCTACGAAGATCTTTCAAGTAGAAGTTTAAAATTCTATGGACAACGTTGGTTGCTGAGATCTAGTCCCATATGAGCCCTATGAATCTTTTGTGCTCGTGGTCAATCAAGCCCCATTCCCGCGAAGTGAGACCAATGCACCAGAAACCAAGACCACTTCCCCAAAGAATGAAGAAGTGAAAGAGGTAAGTAACGAAGAAAATTTATCTCACCTCTTTGCTTTGGTAGATAATATTCCAGTAGATGAGGAATATTTTCATGAAGATGAGGTCCAAATTTTCCATCAAAGAGCATCCCCATATAGCTTAAGAAATAGGCAAGCAGGAGGACCTTTCACAACTTCCACTCCGCCTAATAACTTTAGCACCCCGCCTGACCCTAATATCAACAATAATCTAGGTTACCCCTACATGCCCACCCAATATTCTAACAAAAAAAAAATCCAAATCAAACGTAAAATCAATCAGATGGCTCTTCCCAAGGCAGGTCCTGTGAGGCTAAAATTGAGAAAATGGGCGAGTATGTTGTTGATGAATTCAAGAAGGTCAAGATAAGCTTGTCTACCTTCGAGTTGCTTAAAGTCCCAATAGTTAGGAATAACTTCTTTAGGATGATTATTGGGACTACCTCTTCTAAGTCAACTCAGGAAATATCAGGAAAAAGAGTCTCTTTTGAAGACCCACAACATGAGCCTGTAATTCAGGAAATCATAGGCAAGAAAAAGGATAACCTTCCAAATCAGTAAATAGGAAAGAAACTCACTAAAGAGAAAAGCCAGGTGCAAGCTAAGGAAAATACCAATGAAAATGATAAGAAACAAGTGGCCTAGGCTGATACGCCCATGGGTTTATTCCAAGGAAAGTTAGAAACACCACCCTTCCTTACTACAATTAGAATATTTAGAAAAAACCTTCACAATTGCTTGCTAGATTCAGGAGCATCAGCCAATGTTATGCCCCTTGTCATATGCAAAGCATTGGGAATAGTCCCTACTCCTTCTAGAAGAAAGGTGACTCAGTTGGACAAAACAAAAGTAAACATAGTTAGAGAAATCAACCAGATCCCCATGCAGATTGTTGCAAACATGAGGGTGCAACAAGTTATTGACATTCAAGTTGTAGATATCCCTGACACATACAAGATAATCTTGGGATGAGACTTAACCTGAGCATTGAATGGATATGTTGCCACTAATTTCTCTCATGTGTGGCTGCCATGGAAGGGAATACCAAATCAAATCTGGATAGACTAGGATCCATGCATGAAATTCATGATCATAGAGTATAACAACACCAACGAGGTGTTGTTTGCTGAAACTGAGTTGGGAAATTATTATCTCATGGCATATCAAGAAGAATCAAAGCCTCTAGAAGAAGGGATGACTAAGGAAGTCTTCTTGGTATTATGCAACCCTCCTACCAATTTAGCCTATGCACCTTAGAGCATAGAGATGCTGGTAGAATCAAATGATGATGAGAATTTGGGATTACTAGATGGGTTCCAGGACTTCATGGAGAAGTGTATATAAGATCAGCTTAGCCTAGGGGAAAGAATGGATTTCCAAGAGTTCTTGCTGCCTAGTTGGTGCAGAGTGCATAATGCTTCCCACTCAAAATTCAAGTGCTGCTTGTGTTAGAAAGCAATAGAACACGTCAAAGGACAAGTTGCACCTCAAAAGGAGTTGTCGATCGGTCAGCTTGCCACCAACCATGCCGAGCCAGTGTCTATTCTAGAGATGGAAAATATAGGCATGCAGCTGAGGAGGAATGAATGTATTATTTTCCTCGAGGTTAAGGAACCCTCCAAGTTCTAGACGTTGTTCTTTGATGTAACCAAGTCCAAATAGGGAGCTGGAGCTCATCAGCCTTATGGGTAAGACTTACTTTGATGCTCATAGGCTTCAGTTTTATTACAAAAATAATGTAGTAGAGTACGAAGCCTTGGTTCATGGTCTCTTGATGGCCCTAAGAAAGAAATTCAAAATTTTGCAAGTCTTTGATGATTCAGAATTAGTAAAGCAAGTTAGAAAATTATATTCTTGCCATGATAGAAGACTAGAAAATTATAGTCATAGATTTTGGGACCCATTAGAAAGCTTAGATGCCTTCAATATTCAACTGATCTCTCAATCCCAAAACCATACTATCGATGCCCTAGCTCAAGTGGCCAACACCCTTCAACCTTTATCACTGTCTGACCTTAAAAGGTTCACCGTTGAGCTTACATCCACCCCATCTGTGCCAGACAACGTTACCCATTTCCAGGTGTTTAATGATGATAAGCACATCTTTGAATTTATCACCAATTTTGATGTATTTGTGACTCAGATAATTGATGAGATTGAGCCCGAAGAAGCTAAGTTAGATATATAATGGGTCATCAACCTTAAAACAAACACTATTCCAAGAGGCATGGTCCATCTTGAACGAATATTTGACCTAGATCAGATTCGAGACCATGATCAGCAAGAAAAGAAGGATTCCATTAATAATCAGTGCAACACTCACAACCTCAGAACAACTAAGGAGGTTAAAAATGTATTCATTGGTAAATTCTGCATGCTAGAAGAAGAGAAAAGAATCATTGATGCTCTATGAAAGTATCATGATGTAGTTGCCTAGAGCTATGAGGATTTGAAGACATATGACACCTCAATCATCACTCACACAATACCTCTCAAACCGGATGTATGACCATTTTGACAATGACAACGTCCTATCAATGCATTGCTAGGCTCATTATTTATAAGGAAGTGCAAAAGTTACTTTTGGCTAGAATTATCTTTCCAGTTAGGCACTCCACGTGGGTGGCCAATTTGGTTTTGGTTAGGAAAAAGAATGGAGAAATCAGATTGTGTGTGGACTTCCGTAATTTGAATAGAACTTCAAAAAAAGACAACTATCTGGTGCCTTTGTTGAATGAAGTGCTTCAGATCGTCAATGGTTCTCAGATGATGTCCTTCTTGGATGGGTACTCTGGGTACAACCAAGTTATGGTGCAATATGAATATAGGCACAATACAATGTTCACCACCAAGTGGGGAATGTTTTCATATAGAAGAATGTTGTTCGAACTCATCAACGTTGGTGCCACCTTCCAACATGCAATGGACATAGCATTTAAAGATCTTATTGAAAAATGCATAATCATCTACATGGATGATCGTACTATGTTTTCAAAGAAATAGGGTGATCACGTTTCTGATCTGTGTAAAGTTTTTCAAAAGTGCAGAGAGTTTGGGATTTCCCTTAATCTGAAGAAGTGCATCTTTGAAGTTACAGAAGGTAAGCTTTTTGGACACATTATTTTAGAACGGGGAATCTCCATAAACCCTGAGTGTATTTAGTCCCTCTTGAAGATTCAACTGCCAGACATCAAGAAAGAATTCAAATCTTTCTTCAGAAAGATAAACTTCATAAGGAAGTTCATTACGGGCTTTGCTGAAATAGTCAAGCCACTCAATCCCATGTTGAAGCAAGATGCTAAAATTGAGTGGACTCTAGAGGCAAAGTAGGCCTTTGGGGAAATAAAGAAAGCAATTGTTGACGTACTTGTGTTAGTCAACCTTGATTACTTGAAGCCATTCTATATTTACTCGTTCACTTCATATCATTCGTGTGCTAGCATTTTTACTCAAAAGGATGATGAAGGGAATGAGCACCCAACTTCCTTCATGAGTGCTTCATTAAAAGATGTTGAACTGAGGTATCACAACATTGAAAAGAAAGCATATGCTCTGGTTTAGGGAGTAAAGAAATTCATGGATTATATCTTATGCAACAAGGTGGTTTATTGTGCCTGATCTGGCAGTAAAGACGCTGCTAATGCAAAACGAGTTAGGAGAAAGAAGAGAAAAGTGGGTTACCTTGCTGTAGGAATACAACTTGGAAATTTAGCCAATGAAACTAGTAAGAGGGAAGGCCCTCACCCAAACCATAGCTAAAACAACAGTTGAAGTAGGACCCGAGCTTACAGTTCAATAATATCAACTTGAAGACGTCTCTCCTAGAGAGTGGTATGATGATATCATCTACTATCTGTTGCACAATAAGTGCCCACCTCATCTACAGGGAGTTTAAAAGTGCGCTCTCTTACTAAAAAGCAGTAGTTACATGTTGCGAGGGTCTATACTTTATAAGAAGAATCATGAAGGAATCTACCTCAAATGCCTCAGAAAAGAAGAAGCAACTCAAGTACTAAAATAATTCCATGATAAGTTTGGCACTAGCCATGGGTCTGGTCCTTCTACCGCTCATCGAATCCTGTGAGTGGGATACTATTGGCCAACAATCTTCAAGGATGCACATAGCCATGTCTGCCAGACCGCCACAACCCGAGAAAGAAATGTTGTTGTTCCGCTACAACCAGTCTTGGAGGTAAGACCGTTCACATAATGGGGTCTCGACTTCATCGGTCTGATAAGCCCACCATCTTCTATAGGTCATAGGTACATTCTAACTGCCTCTGATTATTATACAAGATGGAAAGAAGAAATTGCATGTAGGCAATGCACTACAAAGGCAGTTACTAGTGTTTTTGAAAGTTGGATTTTAAATCATTTTGGTTGCCCATATACCTTATTTTTTGATAATGGCCCCACTTTCTCCTCACTCCAATTTTCTAGTTGGTCCTTCAATTACGACATTTCCCTCAAGTTCTCATCCAATTACTATCCCTAGGGTAATGGTCTAGCTGAATCCACAAACAATAATTTAATCACCGTAAACAAGAAACTGCTTGATAGAAATCCTAAAGATTGGAACACCCAACTTCGTTTCACCCTTTGGGAAGATCATACAAGCCACAAGGCTTCCTTGGGTGATTCCCTGTTCCACCTTGTTTACGGCTTGGAGCCCTTGTTCCCTATCCACCTCAAGATCCCCACCCTCTAATTCATAAACACCTTTTACAAAGAAGGGGATTGACGAGAAGCCCACTTGGCTGAATTACTCCACCTTGAGGAAGTGCGTGAGTAGGCCATTGAAAATTTTTCCAAACACCAAGGCGTGGTCAAAAGATAGTTCGACCAATGAGCCAAAGTTAAAGCCTTCCGAATAGCTAATCTAGTCCTATGTTGGGACAAGGTCCATGAAAAGAAAGGGGGACATGAAAACTTCGACAAGCTCTGGCTTGGACCCTTTCAAATTTCTAAAATCCTAGGAGATAACGCTTTTCGCCTCAAGACCTTAACTGGTGAAGACATCCTGTTTCCCATTAATGGGAAACACCTTAAGCATTATTTCCTTTTTTGAGCTCTTTCGAATTGGCTCCCTATAAATACTTGTATATAGGTTAGTCTAGGTTGTCTTGCTTTGTTGTTTCGCATTGCTTCCGGTTTTGCTCATTTCCTGTCCACTTTAATTTGCTAAGGATGTTCCTTTGTTCTGATGCAGTGGTTGTGCTTGGTTTGACAAACGGTTCACTTTGCTGCTCGCTTTTAGTGTTCTTTGGATAAGTATTCACTCTCAACTGCTAGTCTTTGATTGCTAAGTACTTTGGAATGGTCTCCTTATCTAAACTACCAACTTGACCTAGAACATGACCCTTAGCTGAATCTTCACATTTTGTCTCAACTCCTACATGAAACATACATTAATCATTTCTGAAGAGCTGTGCAGTGGTCATTATGACAACCTAGCAAGTGAAAATATTAAGCCTGCTTCAATGACCACTATGATTCCAAACCCATAATAAGCTTCAACACTTACACAGTTGGGAAAAAGAAAAGGTATTAAAAGAGATATCAAAAGGAAAAAATGAAAAAGAAAGGTTAAAATCAAGCAACCATGTGGGTGTGCGAACAACTCTACCGGGGCTATGGACGCTTGGCTAGCAATAGAGCAATGTTTGTAGAGTCACAGTGATAGCCCAGTCAGGGCTATGGATGCCTGATTGGCAGCGGGGCAATGTCCAGGTTACTTTTGGAGTTAGATGATTCATATAGCTAGCTTGGTTTGATTAATGATCATTTGTCACAGTTTCTAAGGAAAGGGAATGAATCCACCATACGCACACACTTCTGAGACGCTTTCATGATTTGATTCAACTAAGGATCTTGTTCTCCTTTGAGTCCCATAGTTCACTTTTGGAAACTGATACCTGGTCTATGAAACTAGAGATTCTAGGTTCTGAATGAGCATTTATCCTTAGAACGCTCAAGTACGTTCCCCAACAGAGTCACCATTTGTTGTGCCTATAGCACACACACCCCATTCAGAACGGGGACCCTCTCTTTTTGCTTTACCAGGTTGTTTTGTTGTTGCCTCATTTTGCATGCCCCCTATTTTGAGTCCTAAGTGGTCAAGGAGTCCTAGAGTCATCATTCTAACTTGACCAAATTTCACTACCCTCAAAATTTCCAAGTCTTTAGCTCCAATGAAGTTTCCTTGGCAGTTTTCCTTTGAACCTTCAAATTGCCATCCTTCATGCCATGCGGTTCTGCACTTGCGGGCTGCCCTCTGTGAAACTTCATCAGTTCACCACCATTCAAAATGGATGACTCACCACGTCAACCCATCTCATGGGATCCGCGACTTCCTTTGCCATTTTCTGTATTGGCTCTTCGAATGACCAACTCACGAATGCCATCCGCTTTGCAGGACCCATCGTCCTCGCTGCTGTCTCTTTTGAATTGTGTGCCAACCAATCTTGGCTACTTTTGTAACTGCATTAATGGTGGGCATTTAATGCACAAAATTCTATAAATATCCACTTTTGATGGGTCATTTTCACCGCCAGACTTTCAAAAATTTGTCAAAGCTTCCAACCATCGCTGCCTTTGTGCCCACAGGATCTCGTTGTCGTCCAAGCATCGTTATTTGCAGTCTCTTCACATTGTTCATTGACTTTTCCAGGTTAGTTTTTTGGTGCCATCTATGTCATGAGTTTTCTTCGATTTTCACAAAAGTTGTTAAAATTTTGATGAAAGGAAACTCAAAACTCTTTAGGTCATGTCAAGGGGAACAAAACCCATATTTTAGAATTTCAAAATCCTTTGGAAATTTCCCAGAAGGTGTGCATGAAACTTGGGGTCTCCATGGTTGTTCTTGAACCAGGGCCATCAAATCCTTGCGGCCTGCAGAGCACCTAACACCGTTGTCTTGTTCCTTAAAATGCCAAACTTTAAACATCGGATTTCGTCCCCTCCAGGCTGACGTATGCAGGAAGGCACCTACTTGCGGCTGTCACCATTCAAACTCAAATAAAAATCATAAGTGAAAACAAGGGCTTTCCACTCCCGTGGGTCTGCGGGTGCGAACTTTTGCACCTGGATCGCCCCTCATGATGTGCTGTTCCGAACGGCCGATCGGTCCCAACCACCCACCTTGCAGGTCCTGCGACGTCCATGTCTGCAGACTAAACTTTATACCTAACTCCCTACAGACCATCCCCTTTGGACTTCTTCCATTCTTCTATTGTCGCTTACACAACCATTCCCAAAACGATGAAGCCTTGGGATCCTTTTGATGAGTGAGCCCCGCCTCGGTTGTCTCCATCTAATCCTCTACGCTAAAAACGTCTAACTCTAAGCCCTTGGTGGGCTTCCCATTGTGGAATTCCATCTGCGAGCTTCCGTTGGGTGTCTTCCATTCCAAACGGCCTCGATTGACCACCCATCCACCTAATGGACCCTACACTTTTTGCTGCTGTTTGAGTCCAAAACGAAAAAAACTAAGTGTAGGGTTCCATGTGGGTGATCGCCCATGGGCCACCATCCCACTCCCGCCACTTTGAAAGTACTAGTGACCTTTGTCGGCCTGCTATGTGAGGTCCAACCCTACTACTTTCTTTTGGCTATTTGCGAATGAACAACTTAAGCTGCGACCCCCTGTGGACCTGATGATGTAGGTTGTTGAACACAAAAATCCATTCTGCGTTTGTTGTTTTGAATGACCTAGGTCTACTGTCTTCCCACATCTCCCTACCCACATTCATCTGGGCCCTTTGAACTTCAAAGATAAAATGATGCCATCCTCCCCAATTGCGGGCCTCACATTATGGAATCTGCTTGTGGGATTCCTTCCCGCTAGTTCTGTTTCAAACGTCGAAGCCCCAAATGGCCAAGGGGCCTCTTGTGCCTGCGCCCTTTGCTTCTACAAACCTAAATGACCAAGATAAGCTTCCAAAATATTAAGAGTGATCAAACCCATGTGCCAAAAGGATTTGATCTCCTGATGTGTCCCACCACAAAACAAAAAACTTGATGCAGGTAGAACTATGTAGATTGACGTGCCCTATTTGCCGTCTATTTGTAACTGCCTCCAAAACGGCTGCCAGCCCGAGGAAGTCCTCACCCTTGGGCCTGCATTTCCATATATCCCTCTAAAAAAAGGCTAATGATGATCTAAAAGAAATTTTAGGATTCTTGAATGATGAATTACTTGATCTAATGTTGTTTGTGCAGGATTTTGCTAACATTTCTCATGTTTTACACTTGAACACTTACTGCTACTGCTCCTTTTCTTGCAGGATATATGAAACCAACTGTAGGACCTTTGGAAGTGTCTGTAGAGAAGGAAAAGGGAAAGAAAGTTGCCAAAGCACCAAGAGGGAGGGAGGACAAGGATCAAATAAAGTACAAGTTTCAAGGAGAGGACCTCAAGTCAAAGGTCACCACATACTAGGACAAGGTCTTAGATACTAACTTGGGGCACATTGACATTCATGAATTCAAACAGAGGGTCATTGTTAACCCTACCATGGAGAATGCCAAGAAGATTAGAAAGAGTGGGTTGGCCAAGGCAGTTGGGTTCCTACCTACCCTCGTGGCTCCCGAATTAGTAATGGCTTGCAGAGAGGCATATCAAGAGAACACTTAGAGAATTGTGAATAGGTATGGAAACATATTGGCTGACCTGTCCTCCCCATATCCCCACCTTTGATGAAATGGAGGAGACATCAAAGGAGTATGCCTAGAGCATGTGGAAGGTTGACACCCTCAAGTGCAAGAAACTAATCAATTAATACTGGTTAAAGGAGAAGAGGTGTAGCGCAAACAAAGTACCTCAAGGGCTCTTCATAAGTGATTTCTATGAGGACTACCCTGATTTTACAACTATTGACACCCAAAACTTGGCTGGCGCAATGCTCTTATGAGAAACTCAGTTCAAGGGGACCTTTGGCGCCTTAAACCGAAAGGGATTCTCG
Source organism: Sequoia sempervirens (assembly GCA_007258455.2). Lineage (NCBI taxonomy): Eukaryota > Viridiplantae > Streptophyta > Pinopsida > Cupressales > Cupressaceae > Sequoia > Sequoia sempervirens. The sequence goes on along the minus strand of VDFB02335738.1, from coordinate 107,516 downwards.
GATTTTAAAAGCAGCTTTCTATAATAGTTTTGAAAAGGAAAAGGAAATCTGATATGATGAAGCAAAGTCTAATTTAAGGCGATGAGCCAAAATATGCTGATGGGCACGATAAATCATAGATTTAGGGGCCTGAATGGTGTTATTACGTTCTAAAACGTCAGAGACTTAAAGGTATAGCGTAAACAATTCATTTATTGACACAAAATAGTATCGCATGCATCCTTACCATCAAGAAAAGTCATTTAGACATGATTTAGATAAGCAAGCTTGCATTCAATATATAGAAGTTCTGTTAAATGAAATGCTTAAGACAATAAAAGCACAGTTTATAGTTTAATCAATACATGAAAAATAGAAAGGCCGAACAGTTGGCACAGTCTGAAAGTTTCTTGCACATAAAACATATAAGAGAGGCCTGGTGTCTCTTGCTATAACCAGTATCCTTTTTCTTAAAACTCTTGGATCAATCTATCGTTGGACCTTTTTCCTTTGGAATTTTGGACCCCTTTCTCGTTGACGGAGAGAGTATATATAGCTGGAGAGGAAAACTCCCACCGCTTTGGAATGCTGTAACAGAAAAAATCTCCCAATCCCCTACAATGATGTCAGAATCAAAAGATTTCCCATGCCGTTACAATGGTAACGAGTTACAACGCGGCATCTGGATATTCATGTGCAGGCGCGCCCTTTGTAATGATGGCAGGGGCCCCAACCAAGCTTCGAGGCGACAAGCGCCATCCACCACTTTGGAAAAGCAAGACGAGCAACACTTGATAACAATATATTGCTCAGCTAGCCGATCGCCTGCTTCAATGATCAGTATAAGGCACGTGGCAACCGTCGCGGCCCGAATGAGAATTCCTCCTACTGCTGCTGAGAGACTACGAAGAAGCGACACGTGTCCAAGGGGAGGTCTTTCCTAAAGTAGGGAGAGAGCCGCCTGAACCGGGTCCGAAAGACGCTTGGCAGCGTTTCGCAGCCCGCTGTGTTTAGCTCCCTGCTGTGTTGGAAAGGTTGCGAAAGGTCGCCACCTGGCAGAAGGTAGGGCCCGCCAAAAATAAAGAAGGCCGCGGAAGTATTTCGCAGCCCGCAGCTGCTTATTTTATCTCTTTAAGAAAAGTCTGCAATATGCCGCCACATACCAAGATGTGGGCCCCTCTGACAATCTTAGGAAAGCTGGCTTTTGTGGAAGGCTGTCACAACCCGAAGAGGATACAAAGCAACAGAAAACAAAAATTTCCGTAGGCGAGACACGTGGACGCCCAGCGCAGCATTTTGGGACCCGAAAGCGGAGCCGCTATCCGAAGTTGTGAAGTGAGAGATGTGCAAAGGGAAAGATCAAAACCCGTTAGAGAACCGAATAAACCTGGAAATGCATAGGCCAGCACACGAACATTTGCAAAAGGGACCCGAAGGGAGCTGTTTGAATTTTTATTTTAACAGCTTTTGGTGACTTATAAGGGGCGTTTCAGATAAGGAACGGAGAACCCAAAAACTCTCTGGTTCTGCAGACCAGGGCCTTATCCATTGGGCGAATGGTATCAGAGTTTGGAAAGTGCAGCCTGTAAAGGTGACCATTCACTTTCGGATGGCTTTGCCATGCTGCACAAATTCTCTTGTGCCCCGCAAAGATCAATAGCTTCCTTGTGAGGCAGCACCTCAGGTAGGCCGGCGCCTGCTTGGATATGAAAAAGCAGCTGAGAGAGTGGATGAATGATTGCCTCAATGTTGGCTGCCATTGGGGGGTGCTAAATTCCATGAATGATTCTGGGTCGTTCTCCTTGTGTTCAATAGCCTTCGCGATCTGTGCAGTTGTGGCAATGGAGCCATCCTCAAGAAAGGGGGATGGCAATCCCAGCTTGCCTAACTCAAAGAAACCTCTTCGTATGCTGTCAAGAGCCTTGCTCAGAAAAGCCGCTGCTGCCTTAGTGCGCTGGAAAGCGGAATGACAATGGATGAATTTGTTGGCAACTTGAGTAGCAATGTCCCAATCTTCAATGCTCGCCTCAGCAAGAATTTCATCTGTGACGGAGTATAGCTTATTTAGCAAGTCCCTTGCCTCAGGAACTTTTTCCAGGATGAAACGCGGGAACTGCTCCATTGTGTCATGGGCCTCCTGATTGAGTCTTGATGCCTTGTCTATGAATCAGAGAGTAGGCTGCAGAGTTAGACAGAAGGTCTTGACCTTCTCTTAGTGAGAAATGTATAATTGCCTAACTAGCGGAATGATATCAAGTTGGACAGGGGTAGGTAACTCAGAGGCTTTAAGCGAAGAAATTTCCATTTCCCTTGAAATAAGGGCCTCGGCCAATTCAGCCTTCTTCTTTTTCTCAAACGCCAACTGCTCCGCATAGCCGTTCATTTCTTTATTCCAAGTTTGTTCAGCTCGCGAGTGGTTAGACGATTGCTCTTCCAGAGAAGCCTTTGTCTCTCAGAGTTCTTCTAGCTTAATCTTCAGGCTTTTGAACTCGGCCTCTTTCTCCCGTACCCTTTGCTGATACTGCTCTTGTAGGCGCTCCAATTCCTCACCCTTTTCTGCCATCTTCTGACTGTATTCAAGGCAGAAGCGTTCAAGCTCCTCCTCCATTGTCTGTAGGTTCTGATGCGCTACTAGGTTTTGACTCTGCAATTCCTTTACTAGGCCGGGGTCAGGAACCTGGGTCTTCGCAATTTCGTCCTAAAGTCTGTTTCTCTCATTTTCTGCTGTTAGCGCCCTCTCAGTCATTCGGGTGATATCTGCTTCTAAGGATTTTTCTTTTGCCTCTAGAAAGCTCACCCTTTCCTTGGCTGCCCTGAGCTGCTCGTCCTTCTTCTTTAACTGGTGACCGATTTTTAGGAAGTCAAAAGTGACCACCCGTTTGTCTCCTCCATGATTTCGACTTTATCTTGCGGCCGGGCTACCTTCATGTCAAGTCCGATAGCATAGATTTCATAGTCTTTGGGTTGCATTTCTCCCTGAGGCTTGTTTATCCTTGGGTACATAGTTGCAAATTTTAATTCTTGTCGGGCCTCATCATACGAAGCCTGTACTCTTGGTTCGGCGGGGGCATTGTCATTTTTCGCCTTGCGTCGCCTCATTCTATTTGCACGCGCTTCCTTTCCACAATCTATCTGTGCTATGAACTCAGCTGGTGATGAAACCAGCCCACCTGCAAAAGGGACACCTGAGGGCAGAGCATAGGGGTAGGTAATTTTCACAGGTGCACACATCTGCTTCTTTTGGAGAGTGACTACTTCAGGGAGAAAAGCAGACATTCCATAGCTTGGCCTCGAGCTATCAATGACATTTGCAAATAATTGAGATTCAACATTTCCATTGGTCTGGAGAATAGTTGGCCGACCGGGTATCGGGCTTGCTGTAATGGAAACGATCGCTGAGCATGGCGGAAAAGAGGAGGGCCGACAGGGGAACATTTTCTAAAAGCGAGGTGAGGAAAGTCGAAGCAGAGCGTATACGAAGCAGAGGAGTAATTATAAATGGCTGGGCCCGCTAATATCGGGCAAATCCAAATTCCGAATAAGCCGGACCAGAGCAGAGGGTGGAGGCCTCAAACCAACGGAAAGAGTGGTTGACGGAGGGGTGAATACGAAAGATTGAGATGTAAGAGAGGAAGGAGCGAAATGTACCTGTTGACTAGTCGGCGGTGGCTCCAGGATCATTCGTGACTCACTTGCAAACTCTGGCATTTGACTAGCAGCGGGCACATCTCCTCCGGTGGGTTCATGTGAAACTATCTCGATAAAACTTTCCGTGTGCTTCTTTTTCGCAGGCGGACACTCACTAACCTCGGCACTTGGATCATTTTGCTGGGGTGTTAGTCTGACCGGTTTAGCGGCCCATGTGCGTGTAAGCGAGACTCTTGATATATTAAAGTGCACATTAGTGCCCACATAGGCAGCATGCTCGGAGACATTGCCTCCTTGCGCAAAAGAGGATGATACCGCCGTTTCTTCTTCCTGCTCCTCGGATCCCTCTGCTTCTTCGCTCCTGTCAGCGCTAGAGATCAGGCTGGGATGACCCTCATCCCACCATCTTTCAAATTCCTGGTCGTCCTTTACCTGATTGTAAGGAGCCTTCAACTGCGCTATTTCTTGGTGATATTTCCAGAAAGCCTTTATTTTTTCATCACTCCATTCCTCGCCCACATTCAACTTGTTATACATGGTGCGCTCTATCAGAAGGTTGTCCCTGGTCATGGCCACTGGAAAGTAAAACTTGTGCCATGGGCCCCTAGTGTCTCGCATAGGGATTTGTGCTAATTTAATAAAATCTTTATATTTATCAGTCCGCTTATTACGCTGCTTCTCCTAGTATGGTCAGGGAACATGGGTAACCTTCATATGTGGCTCTGGCAGGTCGTTGAAAGGGTTGTAATCCTATTTATCATTTACCAGTACCAACCCTAGTTGTGCCAGCTTCTCCCCTAGCAACTTGTGTGCTTGTTTTTTAACCAGCGTTACCGACTTGAAACTCTTCGGGCAAGTGAAGAATCCCTTCCTCTTGACACTTTCATAGCTACAGAACATGAAATCGATGATACACATCTATCGGAAAACCTCCAGCGTGAGCACTCTATCGGTGACGCAAGCTGGGAGTAGGAAAGGCTTACCAATAAAACCCCGCATTCGAAGGATTATGAAATCCTTGCCTAAGAACCAGTCACAGGCAGGGGTGTAGCTTTGCAGAAATCCAGTCTGCTCAGTGTTAAGCTGGACGATATCACCTTCTCCGATCAAATCATTCAAAACCGGGGCTATGAAATAGTCCACGAAGGCATAATAGTCATATGATGTGGAAAGAAAAGGTGTCCATGTAGACACCGGCTTTCTTTTGTTCTGCTCATCAAAAATTGATAGCGGAAGGAATCGGGCGAAGAAATCCGGATTCTGATGCAGGAACATGTGGACTAGGTAGGAAAGAAATCTAAATTTTTTTTCTGCCTGATAATTCTCTATTTACTGTATCATTTCTTCAACCATGAACTGAGCAAAATCATACCAGAAAAGCTCATGCTGCTTGCGAAACTGCATTGTGGGACCCAGCTGAAAAGCCTCGATCTTCTCATCAGAATCTCAGCCGCAAACAAATGCCAGCATGGATATGGGGTCCTGGAGGTCATCACGGAATGAACCACGTGATAATGGAATACTCGGTGCCTTAGCAGATGCAACACCTTTCTTATTAGTCTCTTCTAACAAGAAATCGGAGCCGCTTTCATCCTTTTCCATATTTTTTCCCCCTTGCTTGGGCGGAAATGCTCAATATTCTCCTTTCTTCTGCTTGGGTCAGGGATACATAACATATGCTAGATGGCTTCTGGGCTGATCTGAACCCTTAAATTGTGACCTTCAATGCAATGGGTATGTGGATTATAGCGCTGAAAAGCCGCGTCGACCACCTCCGGGCAATAGTGCACCAATGGAATCATATATTGTGGAAGGCCGCTAAGACAGACTCTACTTGCCGTGGCTTGGTCTGCCCTTGGTGCCGATAACCTTGCACAAGCTGCCTCCCTGAGAGATTTAGGGTTCTTGGCAAGCTTCGGGTCGTAGATATTAACCCACTTTTCTCTAACATTTTTCGGGCTACTCCATTCCTTGGGTTTTTCCAACTCCTCTGTGTTGGCTCTTCTCGTCTTCGCGGGTATACCAAGAGTGGCATATGCTACATCATCGTACACATATACCTCATCCGAAGAATGAATGGCCGTATACAATTCTTGGCTAATCTCCTCCTGCACCAGTTGAGCTGAAGATTCTGACATTTTTCTTTTCGCTACAGAACTTGTAAGCTTCCTAGCCTGCGAATATGCTTGCACTGGATACACAGATAGAAAACACTTTGCACCTTCCTTGCATTGCAAAAAAGACTTTGAAATACTAAGCTATTTCATACAATAATAGAAACTTCCTAAGGTGGTAGGCGAAAGCAAGCCTTTTGCATTTAATTCGGCATGTACCGGTGATCTGGCAACTCGTGCTAGATGAATTGATTGCTATTCCGAGGCGGTCGGATTTCATTATCATATTGGGGTGATCATGTGATACGCCCTGATCTCCTTGGAAATTGAGCTTGCAACTGGCCCTCTCCTCTTGCGTTGGCATGTACCGGTAATTAATATCCTGGCCGGAATGATTACATCAAGCAAACGATCACGGCCTAAAGAGATACGAGTATCGCCTTGGGCTCTAGGATGCGTTTGAGATTTGACACCATAGCATACGGCCATACGTCCCTTCACCAACAAGTGCCACCTTTTTAAAGCTTAATTAATTAACTTCATTTAATTAAGCACGCCTTGAGCTGTGCTATCGTGCATGTATCAGCCAAAAATGTGAGCAAACGCAGACTCGGCCTTCGAGATTGTAGCCAGTATACATCACGTTTCTTACAGGCGGATTGGCATATGTCCTGTCAACTTTTCTATAAATAGCCCAGTAAATAGCAAGCAAACATACTTAGCATTTAAGAAGTGATAGGCCAGTAGAAGATTGATAAGCAAGTCTTTTCATAGGTTAGGTGGTGAGCAGATTTCGGCATTACTTAGCAGACTTAAGGATAGTGTTAGGAGAGATGGATACCCCTATTCGCCTAACCTCGTTCAAATCATAGACGACGTTTGTAGGTGAGATCTCCACTAGAAGGCTCAAAAGAATGACGAAGAACAAGCACTCGCTGGTTCTAGTAGCCATTAAGTGGGTTCTAGGCAAGGACTGCGTTGAATATGAAGATAAGTATCGGGTGAACACCGATGTGTGCTCGCACTTTGTAGCGTCCATGCTGGACATTTGTGTTCCCCGGCCGCTTATCTTGAAGCTGGTCAAAGAAATCTTCCCGAAGAAGTACCTGAATGGGCTCGGCGAGGTTGTTACACATGCTGCGTACGGGATAGGCCTGCCAACAGCTAGCGACCTGCGTCGCTTTATCGAAGAAGAAGCTATTGTCGTTTGGCTGCCATTCCTGAGTGGATTCCGCCTGCAGACCCGTGGCCAGCACCAGCAAAGGGTTACTCAAGCCCTACACTTCCTGTTCAGGAGCTACAACGTGATACCCTTCTACGATGTAGAATGGTATACTGACTTTAGGGACCTGGTGTATCCACCACCGACAACGGCTGTGTTGAATGATGCTGCCAGTGCTGCCAAGGAGCCCGTGGACGAGGAAGAAGCAGACACTGCGGTAAATGCGTCAGTTGCTGCCAGCCATTCCTGCGGATAGATGACCCCCTTGCATTGCTGCCTGATGATGTAACTCACCTGTTCCAGATAAGCCTGATAAAAGGCCATCATATATATATATACTCTGATACTTGTATATTTTGAAAATTGGCATCCATGCCATTTTGTAACCAGGAACATATATATATAAATATATACTTTTCTTTTTAAGTGAAATCTATGCTCCTGTTTGCTTCTGTGTTCAATTTTCTGGGTTTGCAAATCTTGTATGTTTTTTCTCCATGTATGAGTGCATTTTGTGTAAATCATCCCTGGTTTTTTATCTGCCACCTTTGATGAGTAAATGCATAGAAAGACCGCCGATTTAGCAAAAGAACAGGCCAAAAACACGAAAGGGAAAAAAAATCATTATTTACAACTGTACAAGGTAGGGCTTAATGCTTAATGGAACAATTTAAGGTGAATCCCATTAACCGGGATTCCTAGCGGCTCTTGTTCCATATTTTCCAGTTCAAAAGCATTGTGTTGCATGCACCAAATGATTTTGAAGGGTCCCTCCCATAGGCTGTCAAACTTACCGTGCTGATCTGGCTTTGCAGCCCTGCTGTCATATTTTAGTACTAAGTCTCCATTTTTTAGGCTCTGGTCAGAATCCTTCTTGTCAAACCACCGTTTGACTACCTGTTGACGGCTTGTCATTGCTATTAGGGAGTTCTCCCTTTTTTCTTGTACTTCCAGTAGTTCGGCAAGCCGAACCTCCATGACATCATTTTGTTCTATCTCAAGAGATTTCAATAACTGTATCACCGGGATCTCCATAGAGATAGGTAACAGCGCCTCTTTCCCATATACTAGCTCATAGGGCGAAGTCTTGAGGACTTGTTTAGGAGTTATGCGGTTGGCCCAGAGCGCTTTTCAGAGATTTTTATGCCATTCCCTATGGTGTTCTGAGCCAACCTTTTTTAGGAGTCAGACCAAACTTTTATTTGTCGACTCGGCTAGGCCATTTCCCTGTGGATAATAGTTTTATGATGTTTTAAGGAATATGCCATTTTTTAATGCAAAGTGACATACCTTTGTACCTACAAATGCTCTGGCGTTGTCCGAAATGATTGTCTTCGGAGGGCCGAACCTTGTCACTAGTGTTTCGAGAAAATCTACAATCTTTATTTCTGTTGCCTCCTTAAGGGGAACAGCTTCCGCCCACCTTGTAAAGTAGTCTGTAGCTGTTAATATCCACCTATGTCCGGCACTAGAAACTGGGTTGATCATTCCGATGAAGTCCAGACCCCATTGCGCAAATGGTTCATCCGCCACGATAGGTTTGAGGGGCATCGCCGAGTTCTTCCTTCTGTCAGAGAAGAACTGGCATTTTTTACAAGCCCTTATCAGAGAGTAGGAATCATTGAAGAGTGTAGGCCAGTAATATCCAGCTCGCAGGACCTTAATGGCAGTAGTTTTAGCGGAGAAATGACCACCTTCGTCGCTATTGTGAAAAGCGTCGAGAATTTTCTGCGCCTCCCCTGAAGTAACACATCGCAGGAGCACACCATTGAAATTTCTTTTGAAAAGAATTCCTTCTATCAGCGTATATCCGCAATTCTGCAGCCGGTAATACCTCCTTTTTTGGGAAGAGAGACCTGGCGGATACCTTCCGGTTTGCATGAAGTTCATTCTATTTGTCAGCCAATCGTCATCCAATCCAGATCCATTTATCAGGACGAGCTCTGATTGTTCCTCTTTGGCAGGTACCTCCTCGTCCTGTGCCATATACTCACACAGTCCTCTGCCTTTAATAGTCTTGGTAGGCCTGACCTCGATGTCATACTCCAGGATCTTGGTGATCCAATAAGCCCTTTTTTCTGTGATCTTTCCCTCCATGATATATTCCCGCACACTAGAATGTGCGACATATACCAGAACTTTGTTATAGGAAATTAGATGGCGAAACTTTTTAAGTCCCTTTACTATTGCGAAAGCTTGTCTTTCAACGAAGTTATAATTCGCCTCATATTCCTTTAGGGTTCGGGAATAGAACACAACTGGATGCTCTCCCTTTCCTTCTCTATCCTTTTGAGTCAGAACAGTAGCGATACTGGACTTGCTACTGAAGACATACATTATAAAATCTTTGTACTGATCGGGATTAATTAACACCGGGGCTGCGGAGATCGCTTCTTTGACCTTCTTAAATGCCTCCCGAGCCTCCGTTGTCCACTTGAAAATTTGATCCTTTTTCAGCATTAGGGTGATCGGCCTAATCATTCCTGCAAAATCAGAAATAAATTTACTGACGAAATTTACCTTGCCGAGGAAAGACTGGACACCTTTCTTATTTACCGGAAGGGGAAGCTCCTTGATAGCCCTCACTCTTTCGGGGTCAATTGAAATACCTTCTTTAGACACAACATGCCCTAACAGCTTACCCTGGGGGTACTCCGAACACACATTTCTTTGGATTTAAGGAAATCCTGAACTCCTGGCACTTTTGAAAAACTAACTCCAAATGATTGAAATGATCATCTTTAGATTTAGAGAACACAGTAAGGTCATCCAAATAGATTAGGATAAACTTATTGATCAGTTCGCTAAATGCGACGTCCATAGCTCGCTGGAAAGTTGCCCCTGCATTGGATAAACCAAAAGGCATTTTAGCATATGCAAATGTTCCCCACTTTGTAGTGAACGTAGTCTTGTGCTGATCTTCTTCTTTAACTCGAATCTGGTTATAGCCAGAGAAGCCATCCAGTAGAGAGAACATTTCCGATCCTGCGACAGTTTGGAGGATCGACTCCATAGAAGGCAATGGATAGTGGTCTTTTAGAGATGCTCTATTTAGGTCTCAGAAATCCACGCATAAGCGGATATCACCATTCTTCTTTCGGACTGGTACCAGATTTGATACCCAAGTACTATGTTTGATTGGGAAGACAATACGTGACTCAATGAGCTTGTTAGCTCTTGTGCCATCAAGGCTTCAATTTTAGGGTTGATCGGCCGCTGTTTCTGTCGGACTGGTTTCGCACCTTTTGTTAGCTCAATAGTATGTTGAATGATGCCAGGATCATAACCTTCCAGATCATCGTAGGACCAGGCCACTACTCTATATTTCCCACAGAAAATGATAAGCCTTTCTCTATCTTGCTGTGAGACATCTTTTCTGACCTGAAGGTTCCTGTCATCGGAAACCTGAAGGTTTTCATAATCACTTTTTTCCGCCACGAATTTCCGCTTATCATTTTGGGCGTCACTACAATCAAATTTTTTTTCGAGAGTAACCAATCCTTGGGGAAGCTTATTTGACTTTAGCTGCATAATTTGTCCTTCATAGGCCTCGACGATCTTTGGTTGGAGTTGATCGGCAAATTCCCCTGAGTGTTGAATAAACGAGGCGATGTGTTCATCGCTCTCGAAGACTTGCCAACTTTGGTCATTGTCGGGTATTGCTGGTCTAACCAGCACTCGTACTGAATATTTGTTCCGAAGCAAGTCGGAGACAGGATCAAACTGAGCACCGATTACTGCCATGCGATCTGCATCGCCATTCTGCACTCGGGGAATGGTCAGGATGTTGAAAGCTTCAAAAATTTCTACAAGGTCCCAAATTCGATGTCGATAGGATCTCATGCGGATATTCTTTGCTGCTGAGATTCCTCGGACCTGATTAACTACCAGTTCTGAATCTCCGAACACAATCAATTGCTTGATACCCATTCGTTCCGCTAGGCTTAGGCCTTGGACTAACCCTTCATATTCAGCCTCGTTATTTGAACAGGCGAATTGGAATCGGAAAGACCTCAACAACTTTTCATTCTGTGGGGATATTAGACATATCCCTGCTCCAGCTCCAACTTTGCTCCTTGCTCCGTCAAAATACAATGTCCACAGCTCATTTGCTTGGTCATCGTAGGATTCTTTGGCGACCTTCGGAAGAACTTGGTCTTCATCATAAATTACATATGTGCCTAATCCAGTAGCATGATAATTCCCGAAAGGATCATTATTCATGTGTGCACTCAACAGAGCATCTTCCTCATCATTTCTATCTCCGCTCACCTTCTCCTCCTCTAGCAGTTCGACATTGTACATGTCCTGTTTGGTGATGGAGGTATGTGCGGCCTCAAAATTAATCAGGGCCTCATCCGCCACGTGTTCGGAATGTAGAGCCTCTGATTCTATCTTCATTTTTGCACCATGCTTGGTCCTAAGTATTAGATGTGACCAATCTAAAGACAAATATCCACCCACCTTTGAAGTAAATTCTCGGGATAGACAGAGACCGAACATAGGAGGAACATCTATGATCACTGTATCTTGCGGGACTGTGATACTTGGGCAGGCAAATAGTGTTAATGGAAGCACTTTGATGACACCCACAATATCAACTTTATTTCCATCCAGCTGCATCACCCCTTTCTTCATAGGCTGGTAGCTGAGTCCCAGGGTTTCGGCTATTAGTTTCGGCATAACCTTCGTACTAGCGCCAGAATCAATCATAGCGTTGTGTAATAGCTTCTCCCCTACAATAAGGGTCAAGAAGAAGGGTTGAGGTTTTGGCCTACCTCCGCCATGCGTATGGGATTCCTTCGCTTTGTCTGTAAGAACCTTAGTTGGTGGCATTTGATAAACCACCTCCGTATTGGTAGACGGCTCTGTTGGTGCTGAGTTGATCTCTTGTTGAAGCGCCTTTTGTAGCATAGTTTTCTGTTCTGGGATAGCTAGAATGTCCCATAAAGACACATTAGCGGATGATTTCTTCAACTGCTCCACCACATTAAAAGGTGAGGAGCTCAGAGATTTCTGCTCCTTTGCTCTTGTTATAATAATTTCCTTCCGCGGTTGAGAAGACAAAGAGACGGTTGAAGCGCCAGGAATTTGATCAGAAACGTCTTTGCATTGCGGGTTGTCCGAAAGTGAAACAACGGGTTCACCGGTGAATCTCCTCTTTGAGCGTGTGTTATAGTCGGACTGTACTCGCGACATTTCGGCTGTGGACGTGTCATTTGCAAACACCATTTCCTCATCCTCCATCCATGAGAAGAGCGCATGATTAGGAACAATATCGGACTCTTGCTCTAAGGACATTCCCTGCATTTGCGTGGTAAGGACCGCATTCTCCATTGCCGAGACATATATGTACTCTCCGTTCTCTATCGCAATACCTTGACTACGTTGCTCTGCTACCCTTTGTTGTAAGTTGCCACGCGGACAATTTCGGGGCATATGCGCATCGTTGCAAGGGAAGCACCATAGATTGATGTCATCAATAAGATTGTTTTGTCTCGCGGTTAATTCTCTACTAGAGCTTGGCGACGCACCTGCCAGCGGCGTAGGCACCGGAACCATTTGGTTTGTAGCCGCCGCTGGTGAATTAGTGTGAGGCGCATTCTGATATTGATTTTGCTGATAGGTAGGCCGCCCACCTTGATAGTTTTGATATGCAGGCCGTGGAGGCATTGCTTGGTTCCGCTTGAGAGTTGTTATATCGTTTGCCATAGTCCGCAACATCTCCATGAGGTCGCCCATTTCATTCTTGGGAGGACCCGATGTGGAAGCCAAGTTTTTGGGAGCGGCTGCATATGAGTATGCTGACTGGGGAGTCGCTGGCGCACTGGTCGACGCAACCTCTTGTGCTGTGTTTGATATCTCAGGAAATATCGGCACAACAGGTTGAGGAGGTAATTTCCCGCAATCTATCAAGTGATTCTCCGCTTTGATAGCGGTGGCATATGCATATGGTAAAGTGGCTCCTCCCAAAGACTTGATCATCATAGAAATGTCGGGGTTAATGGACTTCAGATAAAACATGAACGCCAGTTCTGGAGTCGGGCAGATAGTTACAGGAATCCTCCGCCAACTTGAGTGAAATTGGGCATTGAAGTCCGTCAGAGCCTCTTGGGGCGCTCGTTTGATGATGGATAACTGGTAATATAATGAAGAACGATCTCCGTCATTTGAAAACCTTTCATAGAATGGATCTCCGAGGTCATCCCAAGTGCGAATGGTATTAGGAGTCAGTGTTCGGTACCAATCCAGAGCTTTGCCTTTAAAGGACGCAGCAAGGAGCCTCAGGGCTACATTTTGCGCTGTGATACCGTGTACCAGACATACATCCGCTACATCCTGCAAATGTTCTGCCGGCATTTTTGTGTTGTCCCCGGCAAATTTGGGAAGAGCTTTCAATGCCGAAACCGGGATAGCGCCCCAAACAGTAGGCGCTACCGGAGCTACTAGGGGATTTCCAGCATCCATGGTTTGTTAGTGACACAACATGGTGAGAGGAGGGTGGTGGGAATGGAGCAGTTACTAGGTTGCGGCTGAGGCATTCTAATGGAGTGCTGTCAAAGCTGGACCTTCTTGATCCCAGGATGTAGTTGTCTGGTAATGGCTCCTCTACCCTTTATAAAGACATTTCAATTCGTTTTAGGTCCCCACAGTGCATTGCGAAAAAGGACAAACTATTGGCCTTAAAGCAGCCTTGGTGCTGCCAGAGCTCGGTTCAAGGAGGGGTTGCCCTAGCGGCGGTGACCTCGGATTCCCAAAGGGTGAGCTGCTCTGGTGGTTTTGAAAAGGGAAAAGGAAACGGATATGATGAAGCAAAGTCTAATCTAAGGCGATGCGCCAAAATATGCTGATGGGCACGATAAATCATAGATTTAGGGGCCTAAATGGTGTTATTACGTTCTAAAACGTCAGAGACTTAAAGGTATAGCGTAAACAATTCATTTATTGACATAAAATAGTATCGCATGCATCCTTACCATCAAGAAGAGTCATTTAGACATGATTTAGATAAGCAAGCTTGCATTCAATATATAGAAGTTCTGTTAAATGAAATGCTTAAGACAATAAAAACACAATTTATAGTTTAATCAATACATGAAAAATAGAAAGGCCGAATAGTTGGCACAGTCTGAAAGTTTCTTGCATATAAAACATATAAGAGAGGCCTGGTGTCTCTTGCTATAACCAGTATCCTTTTTCTTAAAACTCATGGATCAATCTATCATTGGACCTTTTTTCCCTTGGAATTTTGGACCTCTCTCTCGTTGACGGAGAGAGTATATATAGCTGGAGAGGAAAACTCCCACTGCTTTGGAACGCTGTAACAGAAAAGATCTCAATCCCCTGCAATGATGCCAGAATCAAAAGATTTCCCATGCCGTTACAATGGCAACGAGTTACAACACGGCATCTGGATATTCATGTGCAGGCGCACCCTTTGTAATGATGGCAGGGGCCCCAGCCAAGCTTCGAGGCGACAAGCGCCATCCACCGCTTTGAAAAAGCAAGACGAGCAGCACTTGATAACAATATATTGCCTTTCGACTAATGATGCACTTCAGCCGTCGATTATAAAGGCGTAATGGCGACTGATGCGTCAACCAGATGAGGAACCTACTGGCGAGGAAATTGCGAAGAGAAACCGTATCAGGGTTGCCTAAAGTGGGGAGAGAGCCGCTGAACCCGGCGGATACGAAGGCAGCTTAGCGGCGTTTAATATTGTGTTTAGCTCCTCTTTGTATTGGAAAGGTACGTGAAAGGTAAGCCACTGGCGAGGAAGGTAGAACCCGTAAAATAAAGAAGATTAAGCGAGAAGCATTTCGCGGCTTCATGATACCTTGTTGCTATCTCTGCGATATGCCGCCACGTACCAAGATGTGGGCCCCTCTGACAATCTTAGGAATGCTGGCTTTTGTGGAAGGCTTTCGCAACCCGAACAGAATACAAAGCAACAGAAAACAAAAATTTTCGTAGGCGAGACATGTGGACGCCCAACGCAGCATTTCGAGGCCCGAAAGGGGAGCCGATATCCGAAGTTGTGAAGTGAGAAATGTGCAAAGGGAAAGATCAAAACCTGTCAGAGAACCGAATAAACCTGGCGATGCATAGGCCAGCACACGAACATTTGCAAAAGGGACCCGAAGGGAGCTGTTTGAATCTTTATTTTAACAATTACAATTACCCACCATTCCATGAAAATCATACATGTATGACCTCTTACCAGCCATACCACACTGAACAACTTGCTGGTTTTATTTCAAATAACCCTGTGACAACAAGTTACCAACATCCTCATTATGTTTCCCACCCTCCCACTCCTACTCAATCTCAATATCAGCCAGTATATGCCCAAAACCAGCCTCAAGAAGGATACCTTGTTCCAAAACAACAGTCTTGTTCTCATTTGCAGCCCCAAAATGCTAATGATATAGGGATTAGCAATACTGACAGTATATTGCTATATTTCCATAGGCAGTTGGATGAGATCAATAAAGAACAAGAGTATCAAATGCAACAACAGGAGGCTGACATGCATCGGGAGGAGTTAGCCTTCCAGGCATACATTCAAGAGCAGGAGATGGAGATTCAAAGGAGACAACATGAGGAATGTCTAGAAAAGCAAATGGCTACAGAGGGATGCCAACTAAGGTATGAAACTCAAGCAACCCCTTCCTTTCCTATTTTTCAGCTCAATTCCTCTTGCAATGTTGAATCATCATGTGAGTGAAGAAGTTCCTAAGTACAAGTTCCCTAGCTTTAGACAAGAAGAACCTGTCGAGCCATTGAGTGACCCTACCAACGAGCCTTCTACCCATAGGTTTTCAAGTTGGAAAGAGCCATTTGTTCCACCTTGTAAGGTTCCTCCATCTATCATTCAATTGGAACCATGCTCTAACATCTAGAAAGTAAAAGAAGAGCAGACCCTTGGCCCGCACAACTCACTCAACATGGAGGAGACTAGGAGTGTGAACTTGTTGCATTTGGCTATGGAGGAATACAGGCTACAACTACAAAAGGATAAATAGGAGAAGATTTCTCAAAATGTTTTTTGCAATGTTTTAGCTAATGATCCTCCTGCTATTGTCAAAGATGGTGAAAATGTTCTAACAGGACAACAAGGTGAAATGGTGGAAAAGGCTGACCACGAAGAGTAGTGTACAACCCGATTGGATATTTTTGAGCATGCTATGGATAAAAAGGCTACTATTGAGATTTATGAAGAGGTGTGCACTAGTATAATTGAACATTTTTGTTTAAGATTGGATGACAAGGAATCATATCTATTAGAGGAGTTTGGAACTCATGCTAAAATTCAACAATAGGTTCACAAGTTTGAACAATAAACTTCTCATGAACCTGATGTGCAATGTCTTGTCTGGTCAAAGGAACTTCATTTCTACTGTACAGTAGAGCTTGAAGCTGATTTATCAGCTGAAAGTTTGTTTCAGGAAGCTACTTCACTGTTTGAACACTTGCCTTCCTTCATTGAAGAAGAAGAGCCTATTTTGGAGTACATCTCTTTGAGTGATAATGTGGATTTTAAGGTTAAACAAGCTGAATTTAAGAGCCTTCCAAGAACTGGAAGCTTTGATAAGTTATTTGCTACCTTGGTGGAAGGTGATTGTTCACTAACCATGGAGGAAGAATCAACATGGCAAATCATTATGCAAGGTGAAGTCATCAAGAAAGAAAACCATGAAAAGCAGGAAGGAAGAGAAGTAGCCAACAATGGCAGTGCAAAGTTCATTCATTCTAGGTGTTGTCCAATCAGATACTTAGCTAGTTCGGAGGCCACTGAAGTACCAAAGGTCATGCTTGCACCCAAGTATAAGGATGCATTTGAAGAAGAAGCTGATTTTGGAGTTGCAGTTGAAGGTGATCAACTCACCTGTCTAGTTCAGGATGGCAATAGGCATGATCTAGATCAAGGTGTAAGTGACTTTCTTTACATCTTTCATGAAACATTGCAACACTCTTTTGAATATCTGCATGTGTTTCATGTTCTTTCAATAGTGCATAATCATGTAATGCATCAGTTGTTGATTAAAAAGCGGTGTTATTTTGCAAATCCTGTCAATGGTTTTGTTTGACCAGCTTCTTTGCTGGTTAGAGTAGGTTAGTGTAGTTTCATTTCAGATGCATTTTCAATTTTCCCTAAGTGTTGTTTTGCACAGTTAGGTAGTTTTCATTCTGCAGTTTTGGGTTTTCAGTAGGTTTTCAAAGTGTCTCTTGCCGGTTTAGTGAGTTACAACAGTATTCAATGTTGTTTTCAAGTGATGTTAGTTTTATGAGTGACTCTGTGCCCAATGGATAAGCTTAGGCAGTCAGTCTCATGTTTACCAGGCAAACATATAGTAGATGTCACCAAAAATGCTACCTAATTTTTAACTTTCAGTTGAAATTAGGTAACTTAGTGTTTATTCTTTTTGTGTTGTGTTGTTTAAACATTTAAAAGATAAACCATAGTCTACTAAGTCATCAATATGCATGAAAGAGATTGTCAAATGAAACAAATTACATTTTATTCCAATGTTGCACTTACAACAAATGAGAAAGAGAACCATATGTGTTACAAATCTAATCTTTATTGATAATCATGAAAGTGTACATGTCCCTCACAAGCCAAGGGACTTAACTTTTCTTATTCAATGAAAGTAAAGAAATGCATATACATGAATAAGTAAACAAATATAAATGTGCATATAAGGATGGAGACTAGTCATTTCCTGAGAATGACTGGTTTTGGATGTGTCATCTTGTCATGTTGCTGCCCCGAGCTGCTTGTCTTTCCCAGCTCCATAGTGCTCCTAGTTCCTATATCTGGCAATAAAAATGATGTTAGAGCAATGCTCTAAGCAATGAAAGATCTCAAACCTTACATGAACATTCACCTATGCATGTATAAATTGATCTCTAAATGCATTAAATAAGCATGCAAACCTTGGATGTCCTGGAAAACAATGAAGTCATCAAACACATCCAAAACATGCATTTATTTTTCTAACTTGTTTGCTTCACGTGTAGATTTAGGACAAGTCATGTTACTGTTTAGATTCAGTTAAATACAACATGTGGGGTAAATGTGGCTCCCACAAGGGTAGAGCTCAACATGCTACCCTCTAATGTTTTAAGAGGAGTAGGAAATTGAGCAACTTAATCAAAGATATACATGTTATTAATGCATTAAATCAATATGGAATCACACCAGTTGATCAACTTTCATTATCAGATTCAAAAGATGCATCAAGTTCAATTATGCATCTCTTAAATAATGAGGGAGAAATCCAAGGTATTGTCAAGTCTCTCTCACCTTAACCCTATTGGACAGCCACACATCACATAGGATGGTGAGCTTTCAGGTCACCAACATAGGTGACATGTGTCTGCCCACTAGGATCAAAGTGAGAAGACAATGTTATGTATAACCAACATGTGGAAAGCATGAGGGTTTCTTTGACTGTTTTGGAGGTTTTTCTGGTGGGCCAAGTCATGGCTTGACTTTTCTACATTTGGAGGACCTTTTGGAGGGATTTTGGAAGCTTTCATTTTGGTTTTTATGTTGCATTCGACCCAGGGTTTCTAGAAGGAATTGTGTGGGTAGTTGGTTTAAGAATTGCTTAAGTATCTTCCTACTTGAGCTTTGGGGGAGTTCTTTCTTTCCAGCAGAGTGATAGCTTTAGTTTTGGAGTTAGTTCAACATGGATCAGTATTGTAACTTAGATGGACTTGTTATACAGTAACTTTGAATCAATAAAATAGAGTATTTTACCTTCTCATTTCATGTTTCATACTATGCTATTAATGATTGATCAGTTTGTCTTGTGAAAATTTATCTTTCCTTGCAATCTTGTCTCATGTTTAGACATCTGTTTAGCAGAAAATGCATGTTAACAGGTTATAAGTTGTGTTATTCAATAGTGTTGTTAGTTGTGAGACATTTTTTTTCCTTCTAAAAGCCCTGTTTAGAGACCTCCTTATAAATTACTTATGTGAACTGCATTTGAAAATGAGTTGTGTAAACCAAGTTTTATGATATTGATTTGAATGTGATAGGCTATTATCAGGTCCTAGTTGCTCTTTGGTGTATCACCTTAGATATTTTTAGTTTAGGTTCATATTTCATGCATTTCTTACCCTTTACCTCAGGAATCAGTAGTTGTGTGGCATCAAAAGGGGAGCCAACCAATAATCTGGAGGTCTGCTTTCGAATATGACACCCACAACCTGAAAGCAGTCCCCATGTTACATCCAAACCTACTAAGTTCATTCACAGCTTGGCATTAGGGTGTAGATTTGGATCACTAACAATGACAGTGGATCAATATCCAATTTTTTAAGTAAAGATGATTTCATAGTTGGGAAACTTGTTGTGAAACATCAGGTTAGTAATTTTTGGATGTTAAGGCTTCCCAGTTGAATATCAAAGATCTTTTATCATCAACTTAATTTAGAATTTATGTATAAATGGATTCTTTCATGGTATAGGTCTTTACTGAGACAACATATGAACTCGGGTTGACATTTTTGTTGTCTAAGTCTGATGGCATTCTTGGGATTGGTTATTGTTGACTGCATTGAAGGAGAGAGCATATGGGACATGATCAACACTCTCCTTCTTGGATTCTACACATTATAGCTTGGTCCAGGAATATTTCCCACGTTGTTGAAGTTTTAAGAGATGAAAGGGGCATGTGCTACATTTTGGTGTCAAATCTTTGGTAATTATGGTTAGTTTCATTTCATTCAAATTTTGAATTCTGGGAAATTATATGCAGTAAATAGATTGATGATTGTCTAGATAGTGAAATTAGCTCTCTTAGAAATTAACTGAAATATCTTGTCTTGAAATATCTAGAAGGATTATTTTAATTAAAGAGGATATTGTGGTTATTTTTCTAAAAATGATTAACAATGATTTTACAATGCAGCTAGCTTGCTATTTTCATGCAAGATACAATTCATGATCAAAGTCAAGCACATACCAAGAAGATGGTACTCTACTTCAAGCCCTCAACCTCACTTAGTTTATTCTACTTACATGGGGCTATTAAGGAAGTTGCTAAACAATCAATATATAATATCATTTGTTGTTTGTGAAGGAGAATCCTGTGAGATCCAATATGGCAGTGGATCAATATCCAGTTTCTTAAGTAAAGATGATGTCACAGTTGGGAAACTTGTGAAACATCAGGTTAGTAATTTTTGGATGTTAAGGCTTCCCAATTGGATATCAAAGATCTTTTATCATCAACTTAATTTGGAATTTATGTATAAATGGATTCTTTCATGGTACGGGTCTTTACTGAGACAACACATGAACCAAGGTTGACATTTTTGTTGTCTAAGTCTGATGGCATTCTTGGGATTGGTTGTTGTTGACTGCATTGAAGGAGAGAGCTTCATATATGGGACATTTCTTGGATTCTACACATTATAGCTTGGTCCAAGAAGATTGCCCACATTGTAGAATTTTTAAGAGATGAAAGGGGCATGTGCTACATTTTGGTGTCAAATCTTTGGTAATTATGGTTAGTTTCATTTCATTCAAATTTTGAATTCTGGGAAATTATATGCAATAAATAGATTGATGGTTGTCTGATAGTGAAATTAGCTCTCTTAGAAATTAACTGAAATATCTTGTCTTGAAATATCTAGAAGGATTATTTTAATTAAAGAGGATATTGTGGTTATTTTTCTAACAATGATTAACAATAATTTTACAATGCAGCTAGCTTGCTATTTTCATGCAAGATACAATTCATGATCAAAGTCAAGCACATACCAAGAAGATGGTACTCTACTTCAAGCCCTCAACCTCACTTAGTTTATTCTACTTACATGGGGATATTAAGGAAGTTGCTAAACAATTAATATATATCATTTGTTGTTTGTGAAGGAGAATCCTGTGAGATCCAATATGGTAGTGGAACAATATCCAGTTTCTTAAGTAAAGATGATGTCACAATTGGGAAACTTGTGAAACATCAAGTTAGTAATTTTTGGATGTTAAGGCTTCCCAATTGGATATCAAAGATCTTTTATCATCAACTTAATTTGGAATTTATGTATAAATGGATTCTTTCATGGTACGGTCTTTACTGAGACAACACATGAACCAGGGTTGACATTTTTGTTGTCTAAGTTTGATGGCATTCTTGGGATTGGTTGTTGTTGATTGCATTGAAGGAGAGAGCTTCATATATGGGACATTTCTTGGATTCTACACATTATAGCTTGGTCCAGGAAAATTTCCCATGTTGTAGAAGTTTTAAGAGATGAAATGGGCATGTGCTACATTTTGGTGTCAAATCTTTGGTAATTATGGTTAGTTTCATTGCATTCAAATTTTGAATTCTGCGAAATTATATGCAGTAAATAGATTGATGATTGTCTAGATAGTGAAATTAGCTCTCTTAGAAATTAACTGAAATATCTTATCTTGAAATATCTAGAAGGTTTATTTTAATTAAAGAGGATGTTGTGGTTATTTTTCTAACAATGATTAACAATGATTTTACAATGAAGCTAGCTTGCTATTTTCATGCAAGATACAATTCATGATCAAAGCCAAGCATATACCAAGAAGATGGTACTCTACTTCAAGCCCTCAACCTCACTTAGTTTATTCTACTTACATGGGGATATTAAGGAAGTTGCTAAACAAATCATATATATCATTTGGTGTTTGTGAAGGAGAATCCTATGAGATCCAACATGGCAGTGGATCAATATCCGGTTTCTTAAGTAAAGATGATGTCATGGTTGGGAAACTTGTGAAACATTAGGTTAGTAATTTTTGGATGTTAAGGCTTCCCAATTGGATATCAAAGATATTTTCTCATCAACTTAATTTGGAATTTATGTATAAATGGATTCTTTCATGGTGTAGGTCTTTATTGAGACAACACATGAACCAGGGTTGACATTTTTGTTGTCTAAGTTTGATGGCATTCTTGGGCTTGGTTTCTAGGAAATTTCTAATGATAATGTTGTTCCAGTCTAGTTAGTGTTGATAGCCTTCATTCTATAATTTGAGCGTATCACCTTTCTTAAATTTTGAACAAGGTTATGAAATCAAGGGTTCAATATGCATATTTTAGGCCTATGTCGAACACTTTGTTTAGGGAATTTGTTGATAAGGCTACAATTTTTTAATTGATTTATCTTTCTGCAGTGTTTGGACTTACTTTTGTAAACTTGCAATATACAATGCACTTTTTTTCTTTTTGAATTAAGACTAATAGTAATTTTTTTGGTTGTATTGAGGCACAACTTCATTCATGATGGAAAAGGTAGTACCCTATTGCTCATATCAAATGGCATGTTGCATATAAAGGAGGAAAGATTCTAGGGTTATTGTTGACTACATTGAAGGAGAGAGCTTCATATATGGGACACGATCAACACTCTCGTTCTTGGAGTCTACACATTATAGCTTGCTCCAGGAAGATGGCCCACGTTGTAGAATTTTTAAGAGATGAAAGGGGCATGTGCTCACATTGAAGGGCTCCAAGCATGCGTTTCCATCATTACAAAAGGTTTTTGGAGAATTTTCTTTCTTGTAGTCATTTATGTGCATTGTAACTCATATTTTCAGTCGTGACTAAAAATAAAAAATTGTAATACTCTATTTCTAAGTTGTAACTAGAAAACCTTTCTTTTATTAATAAAGTTCATCAATTTTTCCTTCTCAATGGTTGTCTTATTGTGTGCAATTGATGATTGATGTATATTTCTATGTTTTATGTTTAAATCCTCAAAACTCAGTCAATTAAAATGACTAAATATACTACTAATTGACGTCAATTAATAATTAAATTGACAAAATATACTACCAATTGACAGAAATTAGAGAATAGTGAATAAATATGACTAAATATATGACC
>VDFB02335738.1:0-84566 GCA_007258455.2 Sequoia sempervirens | reverse complement strand
TCTTCCTCCATGGTTAGTGAACAATCACCTTCCACCAAGGTAGCAAATAACTTATCAAAGCTTCCAGTTCTTGGAAGGCTCTTAAATTCAGCTTGTTTAACCTTAAAATCCACATTATCACTCAAAGAGATGTACTCCAAAATAGGCTCTTCTTCTTCAATGAAGGAAGGCAAGTGTTCAAACAGTGAAGTAGCTTCCTGAAACAAACTTTCAGCTGATAAATCAGCTTCAAGCTCTACTGTACAGTAGAAATGAAGTTCCTTTGACCAGACAAGACATTGCACATCAGGTTCATGAGAAGTTTATTGTTCAAACTTGTGAACCTATTGTTGAATTTTAGCATGAGTTCCAAACTCCTCTAATAGATATGATTCCTTGTCATCCAATCTTAAACAAAAATGTTCAATTATACTAGTGCACACCTCTTCATAAATCTCAATAGTAGCCTTTTTATCCATAGCATGCTCAAAAATATCCAATCGGGTTGTACACTACTCTTCGTGGTCAGCCTTTTCCACCATTTCACCTTGTTGTCCTGTTAGAACATTTTCACCATCTTTGACAATAGCAGGAGGATCATTAGCTAAAACATTGCAAAAAACATTTTGAGAAATCTTCTCCTATTTATCCTTTTGTAGTTGTAGCCTGTATTCCTCCATAGCCAAATGCAACAAGTTCACACTCCTAGTCTCCTCCATGTTGAGTGAGTTGTGCGGGCCAAGGGTCTGCTCTTCTTTTACTTTCTAGATGTTAGAGCATGGTTCCAATTGAATGATAGATGGAGGAACCTTACAAGGTGGAACAAATGGCTCTTTCCAACTTGAAAACCTATGGGTAGAAGGCTCGTTGGTAGGGTCACTCAATGGCTCGACAGGTTCTTCTTGTCTAAAGCTAGGGAACTTGTACTTAGGAACTTCTTCACTCACATGATGATTCAACATTGCAAGAGGAATTGAGCTGAAAAATAGGAAAGGAAGGGGTTGCTTGAGTTTCATACCTTAGTTGGCATCCCTCTGTAGCCATTTGCTTTTCTAGACATTCCTCATGTTGTCTCCTTTGAATCTCCATCTCCTGCTCTTGAATGTATGCCTGGAAGGCTAACTCCTCCCGATGCATGTCAGCCTCCTGTTGTTGCATTTGATACTCTTGTTCTTTATTGATCTCATCCAACTGCCTATGGAAATATAGCAATATACTGTCAGTATTGCTAATCCCTATATCATTAGCATTTTGGGGCTGCAAATGAGAACAAGACTGTTGTTTTGGAACAAGGTATCCTTCTTGAGGCTGGTTTTGGGCATATACTGGCTGATATTGAGATTGAGTAGGAGTGGGAGGGTGGGAAACATAATGAGGATGTTGGTAACTTGTTGTCACAGGGTTATTTGAAATAAAACCAGCAAGTTGTTCAGTGTGGTATGGCTGGTAAGAGGTCATACATGTATGATTTTCATGGAATGGTGGGTAATTGTAATTGTTAAAATAAAGATTCAAACAGCTCCCTTCGGGTCCCTTTTGCAAATGTTCGTGTGCTGGCCTATGCATCGCCAGGTTTATTCGGTTCTCTGACAGGTTTTGATCTTTCCCTTTGCACATTTCTCACTTCACAACTTCGGATATCGGCTCCCCTTTCGGGCCTCGAAATGCTGCGTTGGGCGTCCACATGTCTCGCCTACGAAAATTTTTGTTTTCTGTTGCTTTGTATTCTGTTCGAGTTGCGAAAGCCTTCCACAAAAGCCAGCATTCCTAAGATTGTCAGAGGGGCCCACATCTTGGTACGTGGCGGCATATCGCAGACTTTTCTTATAGAGATAAAATAAGCAGCTGCGAGCTGCGAAATGCTTCCGCGACCTTCTTTATTTTTGGCGGGCCCTACCTTCTGCCAGGTGGCGACCTTTCACAGCCTTTCCAACACAGCAGGGAGCTAAACACAGCGGGCTGCGAAACGCTGCCAAGCGTCTTTCGGACCCGGTTCAGGCGGCTCTCTCCCCACTTTAGGAAAGACCTCCCCTTGGACACGTGTCGCTTCTTCGCAGTCTCTCAGCAGCAGTAGGAGGAATTCTCATTCGGGCCACGACGGGCTGCCACATGCCTTATACTGATCATTGAAGCAGGCAATTGGCTAGCTGAGCAATATATTGTTATCAAGTGCTGCTCGTCTTGCTTTTTCAAAGCGGTGGATGGCGCTTGTCGCCTCGAAGCTTGGCTGGGGCCCCTGCCATCATTACAAAGGGTGCGCCTGCACATGAATATCCAGATGCCGTGTTGTAACTCGTTGCCATTGTAACGGCATGGGAAATCTTTTGATTCTGGCATCATTGCAGGGGATTGAGATCTTTTCTGTTACAGCGTTCCAAAGCAGTGGGAGTTTTCCTCTCCAGCTATATATACTCTCTCCGTCAACGAGAGAGAGGTCCAAAATTCCAAGGGAAAAAAGGTCCAATGATAGATTGATCCATGAGTTTTAAGAAAAAGGATACTGGTTATAGCAAGAGACACCAGGCCTCTCTTATATGTTTTATATGCAAGAAACTTTCAGACTGTGCCAACTATTCGGCCTTTCTATTTTTCATGTATTGATTAAACTATAAATTGTGTTTTTATTGTCTTAAGCATTTCATTTAACAGAACTTCTATATATTGAATGCAAGCTTGCTTATCTAAATCATGTCTAAATGACTCTTCTTGATGGTAAGGATGCATGCGATACTATTTTATGTCAATAAATGAATTGTTTACGCTATACCTTTAAGTCTCTGACGTTTTAGAACGTAATAACACCATTTAGGCCCCTAAATCTATGATTTATCGTGCCCATCAGCATATTTTGGCGCATCGCCTTAGATTAGACTTTGCTTCATCATATCCGTTTCCTTTTCCCTTTTCAAAAACCATTATAGAAGAAGCCGACTTCTTTAAAATCTGGAGGTCACTCAGTTTGGCGCAAAGGGGTCCCCCTTGAACTGAGTTTCCCATAAGGCACTGTTACTTCGCCAAGTTTTGGCGTCAATAGTTTGTCCTTTTTTCTGGCACGCCCGGTGGGACCCAAACTAATGAAATTGTCTTATAAAGGGGTGTATGAGCCATTGGCCTGTAACTACATCCCAGACTGCAAATAATCCAGGTTTACTAGTACCTCCATTAGGGACAGTTCAGGCCGCAAATCAGTTAGTAACCGTTCCATTCCCACCACCCTTTCCTCTCACCATGTTGCCGGCCGCGAACAGAAACTATGTAGCATGGGATGCTGGAAGTCCCCTAGTAGCTCCGGTAGCGCCTGCTGTTTGGGGCGCTATCCCGGTTTCGGCACTGAAAGCTCTTCCCAAATTTGCCGGGGACAACACAAAAATGCCGGCAGAACATTTGCAGGATGTAGCGGATGTATGTCTGGTACACGGTATCACAGCGCAAATGTAGCCTTGAGGCTCCTTGCTGCGTCCTTTAAAGGCAAAGCTCTAGATTGGTACCGAACACTGACTCCTAATACCATTCGCACTTGGGATGACCTCGGAGATCCATTCTATGAAAGGTTTTCAAATGACGGAGATCGTTCTTCATTATATTACAGTTATCCATCATCAAACGAGCGCCCCAAGAGGCTCTGACGGACTTCAATGCCCAATTTCACTCAAGTTGGCGGAGGATTCCTGTAACTATCTGCCCGACTCCAGAACTGGCGTTCATGTTTTATCTGAAGTCCATTAACCCCGACATTTCTATGATGATCAAGTCTTTGGGAGGAGCCACTTTACCATATGCATATGCCACCGCTATCAAAGCGGAGAATCACTTGATAGATTGCGGGAAATTACCTCCTCAACCTGTTGTGCCGATATTTCCTGAGATATCAAACACAGCACAAGAGGTTGCGTCGACCAGTGCGCCAGCGACTCCCCAGTCAGCATACTCATATGCAGCCGCTCCCAAAAACTTGGCTTCCACATCGGGTCCTCCCAAGAATGAAATGGGCGACCTCATGGAGATGTTGCGGACTATGGCAAACGATATAACAACTCTCAAGCGGAACCAAGCAATGCCTCCACGGCCTGCATATCAAAACTATCAAGGTGGGCGGCCTACCTATCAGCAAAATCAATATCAGAATGCGCCTCACACTAATTCACCAGCGGCGGCTACAAACCAAATGGTTCCGGTGCCTACGCCGCTGGCAGGTGCGTCGCCAAGCTCTAGTAGAGAATTAACCGCGAGACAAAACAATCTTATTGATGACATCAATCTATGGTGCTTCCCTTGCAACGATGCGCATATGCCCCGAAATTGTCCGCGTGGCAACTTACAACAAAGGGTAGCAGAGCAACGTAGTCAAGGTATTGCGATAGAGAACGGAGAGTACATATATGTCTCGGCAATGGAGAATGCGGTCCTTACCACGCAAATGCAGGGAATGTCCTTAGAGCAAGAGTCCGATATTGTTCCTAATCATGCGCTCTTCTCATGGATGGAGGATGAGGAAATGGTGTTTGCAAATGACACGTCCACAGCCGAAATGTCGCGAGTACAGTCCGACTATAACACACGCTCAAAGAGGAGATTCACCGGTGAACCCGTTGTTTCACTTTCGGACAACCCGCAATGCAAAGACGTTTCTGATCAAATTCCTGGCGCTTCAACCGTCTCTTTGTCTTCTCAACCGTGGAAGGAAATTATTATAACAAGAGCAAAGGAGCAGAAATCTCTGAGCTCCTCACCTTTTAATGTGGTGGAGCAGTTGAAGAAATCATCCGCTAATGTGTCTTTATGGGACATTCTAGCTATCCCAGAACAGAAAACTATGCTACAAAAGGCGCTTCAACAAGAGATCAACTCAGCACCAACAGAGTCGTCTACCAATACGGAGGTGGTTTATCAAATGCCACCAACTAAGGTTCTTACAGACAAAGCGAAGGAATCCCATACGCATGGCGGAGGTAGGCCAAAACCTCAACCCTTCTTCTTGACCCTTATTGTAGGGGAGAAGCTATTACACAACGCTATGATTGATTCTGGCGCTAGTACGAAGGTTATGCCGAAACTAATAGCCGAAACCCTGGGACTCAGCTACCAGCCTATGAAGAAAGGGGTGATGCAGCTGGATGGAAATAAAGTTGATATTGTGGGTGTCATCAAAGTGCTTCCATTAACACTATTTGCCTGCCCAAGTATCACAGTCCCGCAAGATACAGTGATCATAGATGTTCCTCCTATGTTCGGTCTCTGTCTATCCCGAGAATTTACTTCAAAGGTGGGTGGATATTTGTCTTTAGATTGGTCACATCTAATACTTAGGACCAAGCATGGTGCAAAAATGAAGATAGAATCAGAGGCTCTACATTCCGAACACGTGGCGGATGAGGCCCTGATTAATTTTGAGGCCGCACATACCTCCATCACCAAACAGGACATGTACAATGTCGAACTGCTAGAGGAGGAGAAGGTGAGCGGAGATAGAAATGATGAGGAAGATGCTCTGTTGAGTGCACACATGAATAATGATCCTTTCGGGAATTATCATGCTACTGGATTAGGCACATATGTAATTTATGATGAAGACCAAGTTCTTCCGAAGGTCGCCAAAGAATCCTACGATGACCAAGCAAATGAGCTGTGGACATTGTATTTTGACGGAGCAAGGAGCAAAGTTGGAGCTGGAGCAGGGATATGTCTAATATCCCCACAGAATGAAAAGTTGTTGAGGTCTTTCCGATTCCAATTCGCCTGTTCAAATAACGAGGCTGAATATGAAGGGTTAGTCCAAGGCCTAAGCCTAGCGGAACGAATGGGTATCAAGCAATTGATTGTGTTCAGAGATTCAGAATTGGTAGTTAATCAGGTCTGAGGAATCTCAGCAGCAAAGAATATCTGCATGAGATCCTATCGGCATCGAATCTGGGACCTTGTAGAAAGTTTTGAAGCTTTCAACATCCTAACCGTCCCCCGAACGCAGAATGGCGATGCAGATCGCATGGCGGTGATCGGTGCCCAGTTTGATCCTATTTCTGACCTACTTCGGAACAAATATTCAGTGCGAGTGCTTGTTCAACCAGCAATCCCCGACAATGACCAGAGTTGGCAAGTCTTTGAGAGCGATGAACACATCGCCTCGTTTATTCAGCACTCAGGGGAATTTGCTGATCAACTTCAACCAAAGATCGCCGAGGCCTCCGAAGGACAAATTATGCAGCTAAATTCAAATAAGCTTCCGAAAGGATTGGTTACTCGAAAAAAAATTTGATTGTAGTGACGCCCAAAATGATAAGCGGAAATTCGTGGCGGAAAAAAGTGATTATGAAAACCTTCAGGTTTCCGATGACAGGAACCTTCAGGTCAGAAAAGATGTCTCACAGCAAGATAGAGAAAGGCTTATCATTTTCTGTGGGAAATATAGAGTAGTGGCCTGGTCCTACGATGATCTGGAAGGTTATGATCCTGGCATCATTCAACATACTATTGAGCTAACAAAAGGTGCGAAACCAGTCCGACAGAAACAGCGGCCGATCAACCCTAAAATTGAAGCCTTGATGGCACAAGAGCTAACAAGCTCATTGAGTCACGTATTGTCTTCCCAATCAAACATAGTACTTGGGTATCAAATCTGGTACCAGTCCGAAAGAAGAATGGTGATATCCGCTTATGCGTGGATTTCTGAGACCTAAATAGAGCATCTCTAAAAGACCACTATCCATTGCCTTCTATGGAGTCGATCCTCCAAACTGTCGCAGGATCGGAAATGTTCTCTCTACTGGATGGCTTCTCTGGCTATAACCAGATTCGAGTTAAAGAAGAAGATCAGCACAAGACTACGTTCACTATGAAGTGGGGAACATTTGCATATGCTAAAATGCCTTTTGGTTTATCCAATGCAGGGGCAACTTTCCAGCGAGCTATGGACGTCGCATTTAGCGAACTGATCAATAAGTTTATCCTAATCTATTTGGATGACCTTACTGTGTTCTCTAAATCTAAAGATGATCATTTCAATCATTTGGAGTTAGTTTTTCAAAAGTGCCAGGAGTTCAGGATTTCCTTAAATCCAAAGAAATGTGTGTTCGGAGTACCCCCAGGGTAAGCTGTTAGGGCATGTTGTGTCTAAAGAAGGTATTTCAATTGACCCCGAAAGAGTGAGGGCTATCAAGGAGCTTCCCCTTCCGGTAAATAAGAAAGGTGTCCAGTCTTTCCTCGGCAAGGTAAATTTCGTCAGTAAATTTATTTCCGATTTTGCAGGAATGATTAGGCCGATCACCCTAATGCTGAAAAAGGATCAAATTTTCAAGTGGACAACGGAGGCTCGGGAGGCATTTAAGAAGGTCAAAGAAGCGATCTCCGCAGCCCCGGTGTTAATTAATCCCGATCAGTACAAAGATTTTATAATGTATGCCTTCAGTAGCAAGTCCAGTATCGCTACTGTTCTGACTCAAAAGGATAGAGAAGGAAAGGGAGAGCATCCAGTTGTGTTCTATTCCCGAACCCTAAAGGAATATGAGGCGAATTATAACTTCGTTGAAAGACAAGCTTTCGCAATAGTAAAGGGACTTAAAAAGTTTCACCATCTAATTTCCTGTAACAAAGTTCTGGTATATGTCGCACATTCTAGTGTGCGGGAATATATCATGGAGGGAAAGATCACAGAAAAAAGGGCTTATTGGATCACCAAGATCCTGGAGTATGACATCGAGGTCAGGCCTACCAAGACTATTAAAGGCAGAGGACTGTGTGAGTATATGGCACAGGACGAGGAGGTACCTGCCAAAGAGGAACAATCAGAGCTCGTCCTGATAAATGGATCTGGATTGGATGACGATTGGCTGACAAATAGAATGAACTTCATGCAAACCGGAAGGTATCCGCCAGGTCTCTCTTCCCAAAAAAGGAGGTATTACCGGCTGCAGAATTGCGGATATACGCTGATAGAAGGAATTCTTTTCAAAAGAAATTTCAATGGTGTGCTCCTGCGATGTGTTACTTCAGGGGAGGCGCAGAAAATTCTCGACGCTTTTCACAATAGCGACGAAGGTGGTCATTTCTCCGCTAAAACTACTGCCATTAAGGTCCTGCGAGCTGGATATTACTGGCCTACACTCTTCAATGATTCCTACTCTCTGATAAGGGCTTGTAAAAAATGCCAGTTCTTCTCTGACAGAAGGAAGAACTCGGCGATGCCCCTCAAACCTATCGTGGCGGATGAACCATTTGCGCAATGGGGTCTGGACTTCATCGGAATGATCAACCCAGTTTCTAGTGCCGGACATAGGTGGATATTAACAGCTACAGACTACTTTACAAGGTGGGCGGAAGCTGTTCCCCTTAAGGAGGCAACAGAAATAAAGATTGTAGATTTTCTCGAAACACTAGTGACAAGGTTCGGCCCTCCGAAGACAATCATTTCGGACAACGCCAGAGCATTTGTAGGTACAAAGGTATGTCACTTTGCATTAAAAAATGGCATATTCCTTAAAACATCATAAAACTATTATCCACAGGGAAATGGCCTAGCCGAGTCGACAAATAAAAGTTTGGTCTGACTCCTAAAAAAGGTTGGCTCAGAACACCATAGGGAATGGCATAAAAATCTCTGAAAAGCGCTCTGGGCCAACCGCATAACTCCTAAACAAGTCCTCAAGACTTCGCCCTATGAGCTAGTATATGGGAAAGAGGCGCTGTTACCTATCTCTATGGAGATCCCGGTGATACAGTTATTGAAATCTCTTGAGATAGAACAAAATGATGTCATGGAGGTTCGGCTTGCCGAACTACTGGAAGTACAAGAAAAAAGGGAGAACTCCCTAATAGCAATGACAAGCCGTCAACAGGTAGTCAAACGGTGGTTTGACAAGAAGGATTCTGACCAGAGCCTAAAAAATGGAGACTTAGTACTAAAATATGACAGCAGGGCTGTAAAGCCAGATCAGCATGGTAAGTTTGACAGCCTATGGGAGGGACCCTTCAAAATCATTTGGTGCATGCAACACAATGCTTTTGAACTGGAAAATATGGAACAAGAGCCGCTAGGAATCCCGGTTAATGGGATTCACCTTAAATTGTTCCATTAAGCATTAAGCCCTACCTTGTACAGTTGTAAATAATGATTTTTTTTCCCTTTCGTGTTTTTGGCCTGTTCTTTTGCTAAATCGGCGGTCTTTCTATGCATTTACTCATCAAAGGTGGCAGATAAAAAACCAGGGATGATTTACACAAAATGCACTCATACATGGAGAAAAAACATACAAGATTTGCAAACCCAGAAAATTGAACACAGAAGCAAACAGGAGCATAGATTTCACTTAAAAAGAAAAGTATATATTTATATATATATGTTCCTGGTTACAAAATGGCATGGATGCCAATTTTCAAAATATACAAGTATCAGAGTATATATATATATGATGGCCTTTTATCAGGCTTATCTGGAACAGGTGAGTTACATCATCAGGCAGCAAGGCAAGGGGGTCATCTATCCGCAGGAATGGCTGGCAGCAACCGACGCATTTACCGCAGTGTCCGCTTCTTCCTTGTCCACGGGCTCCTCGGCAGCACTGGCAGCATCATTCAACACAGCCGTTGTCGGTGGTGGATACACCAGGTCCCTGAAGTCAGTATACCATTCTACATCGTAGAAGGGTATCACGTTGTAGCTCCTGAACAAGAAGTGTAGGGCTTGAGTAACCCTTTGCTGGTGCTGGCCACGGGTCTGCAGGCGGAATCCACTCAGGAATGGCAGCCAAACGACAATAGCTTCTTCTTCGATAAAGCGACGCAGGTCGCTAGCTGTTGGCAGGCCTATCCCGTACGCAGCATGTGTAACAACCTCGCCGAGCCCATTCAGGTACTTCTTCGGGAAGATTTCTTTGACCAGCTTCAAGATAAGCGGCCGGGGAACACAAATGTCCAGCATGGACGCTACAAAGTGCGAGCACACATCGGTGTTCACCCGATACTTATCTTCATATTCAACGCAGTCCTTGCCTAGAACCCACTTAATGGCTACTAGAACCAGCGAGTGCTTGTTCTTCGTCATTATTTTGAGCCTTCTAGTGGAGATCTCACCTACAAACGTCGTCTATGATTTGAACAAGGTTAGGCGAATAGGGGTATCCATCTCTCCTAACACTATCCTTAAGTCTGCTAAGTAATGCCGAAATCTGCTCACCACCTAACCTATGAAAAGACTTGCTTATCAATCTTCTACTGGCCTATCACTTCTTAAATGCTAAGTATGTTTGCTTGCTATTTACTGGGCTATTTATAGAAAAGTTGACAGGACATATGCCAATCCGCCTGTAAGAAACGTGATGTATACTGGCTACAATCTCGAAGGCCGAGTCTGCGTTTGCTCACATTTTTGGCTGATACATGCACGATAGCACAGCTCAAGGCGTGCTTAATTAAATGAAGTTAATTAATTAAGCTTTAAAAAGGTGGCACTTGTTGGTGAAGGGACGTATGGCCGTATGCTATGGTGTCAAATCTCAAATGCATCCCAGAGCCCAAGACGATACTCGTATCTCTTCAGGCCGTGATCGTTTGCTTGGCGTAATCATTCCAGCCAGGATATTAATTATCGGTACATGCTAACGCAAGAGGAGAGGGCCAGTTGCAAGCTCAATTTTCAAGGAGATCAGGGCGTATCACACAATCGCCCCAATATGATGATGAAATCCGGCCACCTCGGAATAGCAATCAATTCATCTAGCACGAGTTGCCAAATTACCGGTACATGCCGAATTAAATGCAAAAGGCTTGCTTTCGCCTACCACCTTAGGAAGTTTCTATTATTGCATGAAACAACTTGGTATTTCAAAGTCTTTTTGCAACGCAGGGAAGGTGCAAAGTGTTTTCTGTCTGTATATCCAGTGCAAGCATTTTCGCAGGCCAGGAAGCTTACAAGTTCTGCAGTGAAAGAAAAATGTCAGAATCTTCAGCTCAACCGGTGCAGGAGGAGATTAGCCAGGAACTGTATACGGCCATTCGTTCTTCGAACGAGGTATATGTGTACGATGATGTAGCATATGCCACTCCTGGTATACCCGCGAAGACGAGAAGAGCCAACACAGAGGAGCTGGAAAAACCCAAGGAATGGAGTAGCCCGAAAAAGGTTAGAAAAAAGTGGGTTAATATCTACGACCCGAAGCTTGCCAAGAACCCTAAATCTCTCAGGGAGGCGGCTTGTGCAAGGTTATCGGCACCAAGGGTAGACCAAGCCACGGCAAGTAGAGTCTCGCTTAGCAGCCTCCCACAATATATGGTCCCGTTGGTGCACTATTTCCCGGAGGTGGTCGACGTGGCTTTTCAGCGCTGTAATCCACATACCCATTGCATTGAAGGTCGCAATTTAAGGGTTCAGATCAGCCCAGAAGCCATCTGGCATATGTTATGTATCCCTGACCCAAGCAAAAGAAAAGAGAATATCGAGCATTTCCGCCCAAGCAAGGGGAAAAAAATATGGAAAATGATGAAAATCGGCTCCGATTTCTTGTTAGAAGAGACTAATAAGAAAAGTGTTGCGTCCGCTAAGGCACCAAGTATCCCATTATCACGTGGTTCATTCCACGATGATCTCCAGGACCCCATATCCATGCTGGCATTTGTTTGCAGCCGTGATTCCGATGAGAAGATCGAGGCTTTTCAGCTGGGCCCCGCAATGTAGTTTCGCAAGCAGCATGAGCTTTTCTAGTATGATTTTGCTCAGTTCATGGTTGAAGAAATGATACAGCAAATAGAGAATTATCAGGCGGAAAAGAAATTTAGATTTCTTTCCTACCTGGTCCACATGTTCCTACATCAGAATCCGAATTTCTTCACCTGATTCCTTCCGCTATCAATTTTTGATGAGCAGAACAAAAGAAATTCGGTGTCTATATGGACACCTTTTCTTTCCGCATCATATGACTATTATGCCTTCGCGGACTATTTCATAGCCCCGGTTTTGAATGATTTGATCGGAGAAGGTGATATCGTCCGGCTTAACACTGAGCAGACTGGATTTCTGCAAAGCTACACCCCTGCCTGTGACTGGTTCTTAGGCAAGGATTTCACAATCCTTCGAATGCGGGGTTTTATTGGTAAGCCTTTCCTGCTCCCAGCTTGCGTCACCGATAGAGTGCTCGCGCTGGAGGTTTTCCGACAGGTGTGTATCATCAATTTCATGTTCTGTAGCTGCAAAAGTGTCAAGAAGAAGGGATTCTTCACTTGCCCGAAGAGTTTCAAGTCGGTAACGCTGGTGTTACCTATTTTTCACTCTACGCTCAATAGGTAGAGCTGAATGAAGTTCAGCTATTACAGGTACAGAAAAATTTCATATTTTTACTGATTGGATGTTCAGTAATCATCATTGAGACCATTTTGCATGTGAATCATAGTTTATTATGCAAACATCTGAAACAGAAAATTGAAAAGATTTGCATTATAATGCTTTTATTCATTTTTGTAAATTGCTGATTCCACACAAGCCGTGGAAGTAACTTTTCTGATTCTTATGATAAAAAAAAGAATGCATAAACAACTGTATGCTATACAACTGAAAATAACGGAAACACAGGGTAGGAGGTGATTCGTCATTGCCTGGAATGACGAATCATTGGCAGTTGAAGTTTCCATTTGAGATGTCAGCTCTCGCTCCAATTTCAGTTGTAGCTTCCATTCCAGCTCCAAAAGCGTCTGCAAGGAAGAAAAGAGATGATGTTAGAGATAAAATCTCTAAGCAATAACGAATCAATCCTATCATATATCTACGCTACCAACAGAAATATAACATGCAGTCGATCAAGCATTCCTCAGATAATTGCAAAAAATCAAAGAAGAAGGAATGTAATTCAGTGGAAGCTTTCAGCTTCTTCTTTTTTTTTTGCTGACGTGTTTTTTTAATGTGCAGGAACAGGTTCATCATGATCATTTACCAGATATGTGGAGTAAAACGGGCTCCCACAAGGGTTGAGCTCGGCATATCAAAAGGATACACTCTCAATTTACATACGAGAGTTCATTAATATTGTCAAAATGGTCATCAAAAGAGTTGCTGAAATTAAGAAATAGTCAGATAACCAACTTTATCTCAAACAGATTCTGGAAAAACAGCTTGAGCGTACAGTATAGTTTCACTTTTCATATCAAGAAAGGACCAATCAATGTTGCACTCATCAGTTTCATATTCTTTTCAGCTCTACTTTGTTTATTGATTTATTCTCACATTACATCTAAATAAAGTGTTGATCCTCTTTGCATTAAAGAGAAACAGAATATTTGAGCATTGGAACGCTTTCTTAAATCATATCATCATACAGGACAGATTTGCGACAGTCCAAGTTTTACAAGTTCTTCAACAGAAAGCAGCAAATTCTATTTTAAATCAGCATTTAATAATAATGGAGCTTTATCATCAAGTGAAATGTTTACATAGTTACCAAAAGGGGAGTTTATAGGACTGTATGAAAGGATTTGTGCAAATCATAATCATGCCTTGACCTTTTCAAGCATGAGCAACCATTGTTCAAAATAAAAGCAATTTAATATAAATGTAAATCTGCGTAAGGAATGTTGATGAGATTGCTATCTACAGAACATTATGAGTGCAGCTCAACGTTTATATTGGATAGTAACAAAATACGGTGGAAGTCAGTTTTTAGCATGTAATAGCAAAAGATACAGGGTGAGTGCATCATGGAAGGTAGTAGAGCAAAAAGTGCTGATAATACAGTAAGTTGCAGGTTTATAAGACGGATTTAGAACAGCAGCCTTTGATTTATTCTTCAAAACGAGCAGGATGAGTATTATGATGGTTAAGAACAATCAAAATAACATTGTTGAATCCAGATTCATAGATAATTACTATTCTTGTAATCTACCAATTTGAAGTTTCAAAATAAAAGGAAAAGCTATATGGAGCAGTTTGAAACCATTGGACAGTCTCATGCAATGATTGTAGATGTTAATTGGGAGGTTATTCACCATGAATAAGGCGGAAATGTTGACAGCAATGTTAAGCATGCAAGGATATTTCTTTAGTGGAGTATCAGGCAGTATTCATGTTCAAAAGATACAGTCATTCAATGGAGGGCAGTCACTCTAACCAATGACACTCAACAAATGAAGCAAGGAAGCAGTTCATATACAGGGAAGTTTGAGTCTATGCTATTGCTTTGTGTTTGGGCAAAGATTTTGTGGGACAGCGACAATTGAATAATC
This sequence comes from Sequoia sempervirens, assembly GCA_007258455.2. Taxonomy (NCBI): domain Eukaryota; kingdom Viridiplantae; phylum Streptophyta; class Pinopsida; order Cupressales; family Cupressaceae; genus Sequoia; species Sequoia sempervirens. Next base: position 70,391 of record VDFB02335738.1, on the reverse strand, counting down.
AGAGTTCCATATGGTTGATGCTACAGGAGAAATAGTAATGGTTCAAGATTTTCATTGTTTCTTTTGTAAAGATATAATTCCAGCATCATAACAAAGACATCATTTTAAATGATAAATACCCAGTGTGCCAAGCTGCGCCCAGACACTATTCATGAAAGAGTGGAATAATATGATGGGTTCTAGTTGACTCAGCTATTATAATGAAACCCAGATACGGAAAAGTGAATTTTCTTCATAGCAAGATCAAAAGCCATAAAATAAGCACGAATATGAGCCACGGCCTTTCCTATCAAGGGATATGTCAGAAATAAATGCTACAGAAGATGCATTAGAAAAACAAAACACCCAGATCTAATATCCTTCATGGCGGCCTGAGGAAATACTCATATAACAGTCTCTGTTTAGGAATAAGGATTCTTTTAAAGATTTTCCTCTGTGCAATAAGATACAATGAAGAAATACAAGTGCAATGTAACAAATCAAATACGTCACATATACCCAGATGGAAATAATGATAGCCACTGCCTGGAGAGGTATTTTTACGCATACCCAGTTTGAGTTTCAAAGAGGATATTACAAATTCTTCAGGGTTTGTTTCGAAGTGCAAGAATGCTATAAAAGACTGTCATGGGTACCCAGTTCGGAAAAGTTACAGATTATGGAAGCTAAATAGTAAAGATTTTCAGGGTGGAAGGAGCATTTTGCTTATACCCAAAACAATCTCAAGATACAGAAGTAATGGGGAAAGCTCTATCATACAGAGGAAATAAGTTTCATGATGAACAAAAACTGGCAAAAAGCTTGTCCAAGATCTGTTGTTTGAAGATATACTCTGAAGCTCGTGGTTTCAAGCTTCCAGAAATCTCAATGGCGTCGCCCAGTAAACAGCATTGCGGAGTGGAGAAGGCATCAACAGAGAACATAAAAAAAGGAAATACATCAAGAAATAGTGAAATCCGTGGCCAGAAAAAAGACTAAAATACACTCAGAATGGAACCCGATTCTCAGTATTGCCATGAAGTAAACTTACCTCTGCATTTTTCTCCTTCAAAGTCTCAGGAAAATGACGCTCAGATGCAGCTCAAATGGTGAAATTCATAGCTCCAGTCTAAACCTTATCTCTTCCAGTGGCGGCGTTCATTTTCTTCTTCAAAATGCAAAGTGTGAATGGAGAAGTGATTAGGGTTAGCCCTAATTCGAATTTTGATAGGTGTTTTGACCTTTCTTTTAAGCAAAATCATTTCATTGTATTATCACCATAGTATTGACTTCAAAGTCAATGAAACCTAATGACTTAAAGAGGTCGTGAGATAACCAAAGCCATGAAATCATTAGGGCTAAAATAACATTTGAAGGAGAACGTATATATTTCATCATTAATTGCATGAGGAGGCCGACAGCATGTGAGAAAATTTTGAGTCTTTTTGACTTTTGAATGCAAAGTGAGAGTTTGGAGTGCTATTATGAAGAGTCATAAGGGAAAAATTATTTTTTTGCAAAACATTTATTTTATTATTTTCCCTTTATTCTATATTGTAAAGTGGTATTTGAAGATTATTATTATTTAATAATCTTTTAAATCAACTATTGTAAAATGGGAAAATACTAAAAAAAAAAAAAATTCACTCACGCACATGTGAAATTGATAGTAAGTCTCAAGTTCAGAGCTATAGCTTCGACTAAAGATTGATCGTGCAAGGGTAGACTTTTTAATGTGCATGGGCGGATTGGTAAAAACGAGGCAGTTTTACATGCTTTAAGCCACTTTTTCAGGGATTTTTCAGTTCAGTTCGAGTTGCAGATCAGTTACACGCTTTATGGTCGCCAGTTTGAGTTGGTGTTCACTCATTTTTGCATGAGTTTAAGCCACTTTTTCAGGGATTTTCACTTGTGCTCGGATTTCACATTGTAATTGTCATCTTTTCACTTTCTGATGACTTTCAGTTCTTTTTGCATGCCTTTTGGAAAGGTTTTTGTATATATTGGAAAACTTAACTGTTTTTCATTCTAGTTCTTGCTTTTCAACCTTTGCACTCTGTAAAGCGAATCATCTTGTAACTCAGCATTTATTTACAGATTAATACAACAGTGTTTTTTATAGGTTCAAAGTGTGTAATTGCAGGAAGATTTCTTTGAATTTCAGTACTTTAGAGTTTGCCTTCTAGATTTTGAGCATCATTTTTGTGAAGAATTTGATCGAAGAATTACTGTGTTTCAGTTCTGAAACCTCTGATATTTTTTGTCTTTTTCACATATCTATATGCAATTTAGTTTAAAATCACTAGTTATGCACTGAGCTTATTAATAGGTTAATACATTTTGTCGTGAAAATCTCGTTTTCCCTCAATATTGCATTAGATCAAAGCCTCTGTTTGAATCATTCAAGTGATTAAATTATTGAATCTGGTTGTGCAGATTTGAGTTTTAAGAAGTTTATTGTGAGTCATAGTTGCAAGTCATTATCATTTAGGTGTAATCACCTCTCGTAGCTTTAGAATTTCAGTTCAAGCAAGCTTTCTTTCTCTTTCCCAGCCAAGTCAGTTAGTTTTTAGGAGGTTTTTTCATCAGGGAACTAGCCCTCTCTGGAGATTGATTCTTGAAATTAGGCAACCCACAGGCCTGAGAATCATTCCATGTTTCAACAGATTGCTAGATTTAACTAATCGAGCGTTCGGGTGCAATCTGAATTGACAACAACTGGTTAAAAAACAAGCACACAAGTTGCTAGGGGAGAAGTTGGCACAGCTAGGGTTGGTACTGGTAAATGATAAATGGGATTACAACCCTTTCAACGACCTGCCAGAGCCACATATGAAGGTTACCCATGTTCCCCGACCATACTGGGAGAAGCGGCGTAATAAGTGGACTGATAAAGACGAAGATTTTGTTGAATTAGCACAAATCCCTACGCCAGACACTAGAGGCCCATGGCACAAGTTTTACTTTCTAGTGGTCGTGGCCAGGGACAACCTTCCGATAGAGCGCACCATGTATAACAAGTTGAAGGTGGGCGAGGAATGGAGTGATGAAAAAATAAAGGCTTTCTGAAAATATCGCCAAGAAATAGCGCAGTTGAAGGCTCCTTATAATCAGGTAAAGGACGACCAGGAATTTGAAAGATGGTGGGATGAAGGTCATCCCAGCCCGATCTCTAGCGCTGACAGGAGTGAGGAAGTGAAGGGATCCGAGGAGCAGGAAGAAGAAACGGCGGTATCATCCTCTTATGCGCAAGGAGGCAATGCCTCCGAGCATGCCGCCTATGTGGGCACTAATGTGCACTTTAATATATCAAGAGGCTCGCTTACACGCACATGGACCGCTAAACCGGTCAGGCTAACGCCCCAGTAGAATGATCCGACTGCCGAGGTTAGTGAGTGTCCGCTTGCGAAAAGGCAGTGCACGGAAAGTGTTATCGAGACAGTTTCACATGAACCCGCCGGAGGAGATGTGCCCGCTGCTAGTCAAATGCCAGAGTTTGCGGGCGAGTCACGAACGATCCTGGAGCCACCGCTGACCAGTCAACAGGTACATTTCGCTCCTTCCTCTCTTACATCTCAATCTTTCGTATCCGCCTCTCCGTCAGCCACTCTTCCCGTTGGTCCGAGACCTCCACCCTCTGCTTCTGGTCCAGCTTATTTGGCTGGATTTGCCTAGTATTCGCAGGCCCAACCGTTTATAATTACTCCTCCGAGCATGCTTACGCCTTCTGCTGCCGCTCAGACTTTCCTCACCTCGCTTTCGAAAAATGTTCCCCCTGTCGGCCCTCACTCTTTTTCTGCCATGCTCACTGATCCGTTTCCATTACAACAAGCCGATACCCAGTCAGCAACTATTCTCCCCGGGCCAATGAGCCTTACGACTGAATCTCCAATTCAGCCGCTACAAATGTCTAGCCCCGCTGATAGCTCTCAGGCCAAGCTATGGAACGTACCGCACTTTTGTCCACAAACGATCACTCTCCAAAATAAGCAGATGCGTGCGCCTATGAAAATTACCTACCCCTATGCTCTGCCCTCGGGTGTCCCTTTCGCAGGTGGGCTGGTTTCATCACCAGCTGAGTTCATAGCATAGATATTTTTTGGAAAGGAAGTGCGTGCAAATAGAATGAGGCGACGCAAGGCGAAGGATGACAATGCCCCTACCGAACCGAGAGTACAAGCTTCGTATAATGAGGCCCGGCAAGAATTAAAATTTGCAACTATGTACCCAAGGATAAACAAGCCTCAGGGAGAAATGCAACCCGAGGACTATGAAATCTATGCTGTCGGGCTTGACATGAAGGTAGCCCGGCCGCAAGATAAAGTCGAAATCATGGAGGAGACACAACGGGTGGTCACTTCCGACTTCCTAAAAATCGGTCGCCAGTTAAAGAAGAAGGACGAGCAGCTTAGGGCAGCCAAGGAAAGGGTGAGCTTTCTAGAGGCAAAAGAAAAATCCTTAGAAGCAGATATCGCCCGAATGACTGAGAGGGTGCTAACAGCAGAAAATGAGAGAAACAGACTTCAGGATGAAATTGCGAAGACCCAGGTTCCTGACCCTGGCCTAGTAAAAGAATTGCAGAGTCAAAACCTAGCAGCGCAGCAGAACCTGCGGTCGATGGAGGAGGAGTTTGAACGCTTCCGCCTTGAATACAGTCAGAAGATGGCAGAAAAGGGTGAGGAGTTGGAGCGCCTACAAGAGCAGTATCAGCAAAGGGTACGGGAGAAAGAGGTCGAGTTCAAAAGCCTGAAGATTAAGCTAGAAGAGGAGCTCCGAGAGATGAAGACTAAGCTAGAAGAAGAGCTCCGAGAGAAAAAGGCTTCTCTGGAAGAGCAATCGGCTAACCACTCGCGAGCTGAAAAAACTTGGAATAAAGAAATGAACAGCTATGCGGAGCAGTTGGCGTCCGAGAAAAAGAAGAAGGCTGAATTAGCTGAGGCCCTTATTTCAAGGGAAATGGAAATTTCTTCGCTTAAAGCCTCTGGGTTACCTACCCCTGTCCAACCTGATGTCATTCCACTAGTTAGGCAATTATACATTTCTCACTGGGAGAAGGTCAAGACCTTCTGTCTAACTCTGCAGCCTACTCTCTGATTCATAGACAAGGCATCAAGACTCAATCAGGAGGCCCATGACACAATGGAGCAATTCCTGTGTTTCATCCTGGAAAAAGTTCCTGAGGCAAGGGACTTGCTAAATAAGCTATACTCTGTCACGGATGAAATTCTTGCTGAGGCGGGCATCGAGGATTGGGACATTGCTGCTCAAGTTGCCAATAAATTCATCCATTGTCATTCCGCTTTCCAGCGCACTAAGGCAGCGGCGGCTTTTCTGAGCAAGGCTCTTGACGGCATACGGAGAGGTTTTTTTGAGTTAGGCAAGCTGGGATTGCCATCCCCCTTTCTTGAGGATGGCTCCATTGCCACAACTACTCAGATCGCGGAGGCTATTGAACAGAAAGAGAACGACCCGGAAGCATTCAGGGAATTCAGCACCCCCCCAACGGCAACCGACATTGAGGCAATCATTCATCCACTCTCTCAGCTGCTTTTCCATATCCAAGCAGGCGTCGACCTACCTGAGGTGATGCCTCACAAGGAAGCTATTGATCTTCGCGGGGCACAAGAGAATTTGCGCAGCATGGCAAAGCCGTCCGAAAGTGAATGGTCGCCTTTGCAGACTGCACTTTCCAAACTCTGATACCATTCGCCCAATGGATAAGGCTCTGGTCTGTAGAACCAGAGAGTTTTTGGGTTCTCCGTTCTTTATCTGAAACGCCCCTGATAAGTCGCCAAAAGCTGTTAAAATAAAGATTCAAACAGCTCCCTTCGGGTCCCTTTTGCAAATGTTCGTGTGCTGGCCTATGCATCGCCAGGTTTATTCGGTTCTCCGACAGGTTTTGATCTTTCCCTTTGCACATTTCTCACTTCGTAACTTCGGATATCGGCTCCCCTTTCGGGCCCCGAAATGCTGCGCTGGGCGTCCACGTGTCTCGCCTACAAAAAATTTTGTTTTCTGTTGCTTTGTATTCTGTTCGGGTTGCGAAAGCCTTCCACAAAAGCCAGCATTCCTAAGATTGTTAGAGGGGCCCACATCTTGGTACGTGGCGGCATATCACAAACTTTTCTTATAGAGATAAAATAAGTAGCTGCGGGCTGCGAAATGCTTCCGCGGCCTTCTTTATTTTTGGTGGGCCCTACCTTCTGCCAGGTGGCGACTTTTCGCAGCCTTTCCAACACAGCAGGGAGCTAAACACAGCGGGCTGCGAAACACTGCCAAGCGTCTTTCGGACCCGGTTCAGGCGGCTCTCTCCCCACTTTAGGAAAGACCTCCCCTTGGACACGTGTCGCTTCTTCGCAGTCTCTCAGTAGCAGTAGGAGGAATTCTCATTCGGGTCGCGACGGGCTGCCACGTGCCTTATACTGATCATTGAAGCAGGCGATCGGCTAGCTGAGCAATATATTGTTATCAAGTGCTGCTCGTCTTGCTTTTTCGAAGTGGTGGATGGTGCTTGTCGCCTCGAAGCTTGGCTGGGGCCCCTGCCATCATTACAAAGGGCGCGCCTGCACATGAATATCCAGATGTCGTGTTGTAACTCGTTGCCATTGTAACGGCATGGGAAATCTTTTGATTCTGGCATCATTGCAGGGGATTGGGAGATCTTTTCTGTTACAGTGTTCCAAAGCGGTGGGAGTTTTCCTCTCCAGCTATATATACTCTCTCCGTCAACGAGAGAGAGGTCCGAAATTCCAAGGGAAAAAAGGTCCAACGATAGATTGATCCAAGAGTTTTAAGAAAAAGGATACTGGTTATAGCAAGAGACACCAGGCCTCTCTTATATGTTTTATATGCAAGAAACTTTCAGACTGTGCCAACTGTTCGGCCTTTCTGTTTTTCATGTATTGATTAAACTATAACTGTGCTTTTATTGTCTTAAGCATTTTATTTAACAAAACTTCTATATATTGAATGCAAGCTTGCTTATCTAAATCATGTCTAAATGACTCTTCTTGATGGTAAGGATGCATGCGATACTATTTTATGTCAATAAATGAATTGTTTACGCTATACCTTTAAGTCTCTGACGTTTTAGAACGTAATAACACCATTCAGGCCCCTAAATCTATGATTTATCGTGCCCATCAGCATATTTTGGTGCATCGCCTTAGATTAGACTTTGCTTCATCATATCCGTTTCCTTTTCCCTTTTCAAAAACCATTATAGAAGAAGCCGGCTTCTTTAAAATCCGGAGGTCACTCAGTTTGGCGCAAAGGGGTCCCCCTTGAACTGAGTTTCCCATAAGGCACTGTTACTTCGCCAAGTTTTAACGTCAACAGTAATTTTCATGATATGTTGGGTGATATGACATGTTTCCATGAAAAATGGACATATTTATTCATTCAGAAGTTGGAAAATGAGAAAAAATTAGATTTACGTGAATCTAACTAGCACTTGATCATACTAAAACCAATAAAACTTCTCAGAGTCGCCAAGTATGTAAAGAAAATGCCTCCAAAAGGCTGAGACTACTGTTGTACACACCAAACAATAGTAACAAAATACATAGAAATGAACTAAGAAGTAGTTCATCTATCCCACTAGGCATGCCAAAACTGTTAGTGATCTAAATCTACACCCTAATGCCAAGTTGTGAATGAACTTAGCAGGTTTGGATGTAACATGGGATTGCTTTCAGGTTGTGGGTGTCCTATTCGAAAGCAAACCTCCAGATTATGGGTTGGCTCCCCTTTTGATGCCATGTAACTACTCATTCCTGAGGTAAAGGGTAAGAAATGCATGAAACATGAACCTAAACTGAAAATATCTAAGGTGATACACCAAAAAACAAGTAGGACCTGATAACAGCCTATCACATTTAGATCAATATCATAAAACTTGGTTTACACAACTCATTTTCAAATGCAGTTCACATAAGTAATTTATAAGGAGATCCCTAAACAAGGCTTTTAGAAGGAAAAAAAAGGTCTCACAACTAACAACACTATTGAATAAAACAACTTATAACCTGTTAACATGCATTTTTTGCTAAACATATGCCTAAACATGAGACAAGTTTGCAAGGAAAGATAAATTTTCACAAGACAAACTGATCAATCATTAATAGCATACTATGAAACATGAAATGATAAGGTAAAATGCTCTATTTTACTAATTCAAAGTTACTCACTGTATAACAAGTCCATTTGAGTTACAATACTGCTCCATGCTGAAATAACTCCAAAACTAAAGCTATCACTCTGTTGGAAAGAAAGAACTCCCCCAAAACTCAAGTATGAAGATATTTAAGCAATTCTAAAACCAACTTCCCACACAAGTCCTTCTAGAAACCCTAGGTCAGATGCAGCATAAAATCCAAAATGGAAGCTTCCAAAACCCCTCCAAAAGGTCCTCCAAATATAGAAAAGTCAAGCCATGACTTGGCCCACCAAAAAAACATGACAAAAAGCCTCCAAAACTGGCCTCATTTCCTCCAAAACAGTCAAAGAAACCCTCATGCTTTCCACATGTTGGTTATACATAACATTGTCTCCTCACTTTTATCCTAGTGGGCAGACACATGTCACCTATGTTGGTGACTTGAAAGCTCACCATCCTATGTGATGTGTGGTTGTCCAATAGGGTTAAGGTGAGAGGGACTTGACAATACCTTGGATTGCTCCCTCATTATTTAAGAGATGCATAATTGAACTTGATGCATCTTTTGAATCTGATAATGAAAGTTGATCAACTAGTGTAATTATGTATTGATTTAATGCATTAATAACATGTATATCTTTGACCAAGTTGCTCAATTTCTTATTCCTCTTAAAACATCAGAGGGAAGCATGCTAAGCTCTACCCTTGTGGGAGCCACATTTACCCCACATGTATTTTATTGAATCAAAACAGTAACATGACTTGTCCTAAATCTACACATGAAGCAAACAAGTTAGAAAAATAAATGCATATTTTGGATGTGTTTGATGACTTCATTGTTTTCTAGAACATCCAAGGTTGGAATGCTTATTTAATGCATTTAGAGATCAGTTTATAAATGCATAGGTGAATTTTCATGTAAGGTTTGAGATCTTTCATTGCTTGGAGCATTTCTCTAACATCATTGTTATTGTCAAATGCAAGAACTAGGAGCACTATGGAGCTAGGAAAGACAAGCAGCTCAGGGTAGCAGAAGGACAAGATGACACATCCAGAACCAGTCATTCTCAAGCAATGACTGGTCTCCATCCTTATATTCACATTTATATTTGTTTACTTATTCATGTACATGCTTTTCTTTACTTTCATTGAATAAGAAAATTTAGTCCTTTGGCTTGTGAGGCACATGTACACTTTCATGATTATCAATAAAGATTACATTTGTAACACATATGGTTCTCTTTCTCATTTGTTGTAATTGCAACATTGGAATAAAATGTAATCTGTTTCATTTGACAATCTCTTTCATGCATATTGATGACTTAGCCGACTATGGTTTATCTTTAAATGTTTAAACAAACAACACAAAAAGAATAAACACTAAGTTACCTGATTTCAACTGAAAGATAAAAATTAGGTAACAACCATATTGGATCTCACAAGATTCTCCTTCACAAACAACAAATGATATATATTAATTGTTTAGCACTTTCTTAATATCCCCATGTAAGCAAACTAAACTAAGTGAGGTTGAGGGTTTGAAGTAGAGTACCATCTTCTTGGTATGTGCTTGACTTTGATCATGACTTGTATCTTGAATGAAAATAGCAAGCTAGTTGCACTATAAAATCATTGTTAATCATTGTTAGAAAAATAACCACAAAATCCTCTTTAATTAAAATAATCCTTCTAGATATTTCAAGACAAGATATTTTAGTTAATTTCTAAGAGAGCTAATTTCACTATCCAAACAACCATCAATCTATTTACTATATATAATTTCCCATAATTGAAAATTTGAATGTAATGAAACTAACCATAATTACCAAAGATTTGACAATAAAATGTAGTACAAAATGAATTGTTTGACAAAAAATGTGTTTTGATAAACCAGATATACCCTTGATATATTGATTTAAATAACAAGGAAAGATCAATTTGGAGACAACAAGATAAAATTCATTAATTCACTTCAAAAAAAAATTGAAACCAGAATTCGTCCACCAATTATAACTTCATTCTATTGATCTTCAAAAAGATTTTACAATACGCTTCAAAATTTTGTCCTAACTAACATGTCAAAAAGTATCTTTTTAGTTACCCACTTTTAACATAAATCAAAAAATATTAATTATTGTTGTTTACATAGGATTACATAAAAGCAATGAAAGATGAGAAATGAAGAGAAATGATTAGATGTTGAAGTATAGAGCACTTGCAAGACAAAGAAGTACGTTACTCATCATAAGGTACATGTGATCATTCAGATCTGGCAAGGTCCTCTCTCCATGATAGTATATGCGAGGCTTGGTACTTCACTACAAGGCCTATTCTTTTGGGGGAGCTAGATATGTCTGCTCCCATTAGTACACTATTTAATCATGAGGCCATTTGTACTCCTGGATTTTCCATGTGTTGGCCAAGTGACTCTTCTATCTGATGTCCAATAACCTTTTGCCATCTGTGGTGTATTTTGAGTATCCAACATCCAGTGCAATCATTCCATCCAAGGTTAAATTGAGGCGGTGAAGATTTATCTTACCATCCTTCTGTAAATTAGTGAGATAGTTGGGAACAATTTTGTTAAACTCATCTATCCAATCCTTGGAGCCTTTCAGTTGATCATCATCCCTTAGTATCTTAGGCATGAACCACTACTTTAGTGTGTGAAATGAATCTATTCTTGCCTTGATATTTTGTTCTTCTGCAGATATGTATTGAAATTAATTTGTGACCATTCAAACCATTTGCTCAGTAGGCTTTAAAGCTACGGGAGCCTCAACACTCCTTTGTAAAATTATGCACAAAGTTATTAAGGTGTGATGTACAGGTTGTCATTTCTTGAAGAAGGGGTCCAATATAGGTACATGGGCCTTTATCTGATCATCTGCTTGTGACAAGGAGACATAACATTCATACACATTTTCTAATTTGTCCACAATTTTTTTAACCCTGTGCTCCAAGATCTTTTCGAATACCGTGAGGGTTTTTCTCTTTGCTCCTTCCTTTGTTTCTTCATAAGTCTTTTTCAACTTCTCAATTTCTTATTTTAGCACATTTACTTATTCAAAAATGATTGCACCTCTATCAATTTGAATGGTAGTGGATCGGTATACTATTAATTTTGTGCTTTGGGAAGGACCTACTTCCTTCAACTGCTCTTTCAATTTCACATTTTCTATTAATAACATATTCACTTCATCATTCAGATCAATCTATGCTTTCTCATATTTTGTCAATCTAAGCTCCATACCTTTAACCACAACCCTAGTAAACATTGTTGAGTGCATTGTCATAGTAGTTGCCTCCAATGTTGATGTATCTTGAAGTGTCTTTACCATGGAAGTCCCTCTCATTTCTTGTACAACATTAAGCAATCTTGGTTTTCTGTTCTTTTTTGCTTTGTCCAAAAGGCTAGGGTTTCAATTCTTGGATTGTAACCTATGCCACTCCTTCCCTCATCTGAATTGAATTCAAAAACCAACATGGGATCTTCTTTGCTTCTTACTTGATCCAGTAAGAATATCTTTTTTAACTCCATCCTAGGAATAATTAGTATGTTGCTTTCTAAGACCAATTTTCTTGCTTCTTGGGGGATAAGAGTAATTTCATTGATCCTGAATTCTTCAAAAGTATGGGCAACAATCTGGTCATGTTGTGACTCCTTTGTGCCCATCTTATTAATTTGGAGTCTCTCCTCAAATTATTTCATTTTCATCTTAATCCAAAAATCCTTAACCTCAGGAGTTTGAATAAATTCATCATCTTCAATAAATCTAAGGGCAACAATCACCCTTTCATCATTATGCACTTCTTGATCATTATGCCCATGTACATTCACTCTTTCTTCTGGTTTGTGAGAATCAATTGCAAGCTTAGACAGTGGCTAATTAACTTCATCATCTTTAAAATTCAAAAGTACATTGGCTACCTCTTCAGTATCCCCTAGTCCACTTATTTTATATGCCACTAAGGGGGCCACTCCATGTGTCTTCTTCCTCTTAGGACTTGGAACTGCTCAAGGGATGCTTCTGATTATATTGTGATAGTGTCCGGTAGGGGCTCTGTGATTACAATACCACTTGGTTTGATGGGAAGCTTGGAGGGTTTTGAAGACTGACCCTCAGGTTTCTTTTCTGGTTCAACATATAATCTTTCAAAGTTGTTAATTATTAAGTTCATCCTTTTGATAGCATCCCCTTCTTCAACATAGAATCCTTGGAATCCAGTGTCCCTTTTCTTCTTCTCCTCCTCAAGCCTCTTTATGATTTACCACTTCCTCTTCCTCTAAAAAACTTCATGAGGTGTTAAGCAATTTCTTATTACATCTACTTTGTAATCCATTACATGGGTAATACCAACTCTAGTGAGAAGTGTCTACTTTATAAATTAATATTCCCTTTAGGATCAAAGACCCTTTCTCCTCATGAATTCAATGAATACCTCATCTTCAAATAGTCCTACAGTTCTTCAAGAGTGTCAGACCCTATGGATAGCTCCTCACATTCAGTTAGGTCAGGGAGGAATGTCCCCTTTTTTTGTCTTTTCATAACATCTTGCTCCATCCATAGCATTTGCCACGTAAATTATAAAAATGTAATTCAAATAGAAACAAATTTAGGTAAACATGTGGGGCTTGAGGACACCCATAAACCCTTATTACTGTTTGGTTTTCTAAGAAGAACCACTCACCGAAATTGTCAGTGTGTCCCTGCTCTAGCTTTAATGCTAAAGGTCTTAATACTTGCATGATTTTATTAGGCAATCTTGGTGAAATATGACCAAGACTGGCCATGACCTTTATTACGAAATCATCATGAAATATTACATAATCACTATTTTTACATTGACTCTCCCAGATGTAACACCAGTTTTGTATAGGCAACCTATTCCCTTCATCATCAGTCATTCCCAAACACATTCTTTTAGTGCATTTATTTTTGTTTTGGTACAATATTAAATGACACAGTTGAGAGTATTTCCTAAAAGTGATGGGAGCTAAGTTCTCTCTTACTTTCAAAAATCCCTCATGTAGCGCTTTCTTAATTTCAGTAGCTCAAAGTCATACTCAATGTTGACTTCAGGATTTTGTATCTTCATTGCCATCATCATGAGATAGGTTGGTATCCTCTCTTCAACATCTATTCCAAGCACTTGACACCAAGCAAAATAAGTTCTTTTGAAATATTCTTGAAAGTATTCTATTGAAAATGGCTCAATTTGGGAGGGGGAGATAGGTATCCTCCTATTGTTTACACCCCTTTTCATGTGTAAAGGAAGTTTATCACTTCTGTAGATTTTTCTCAATCTCCTATAATCCTCCTCACTTCTATCCAAGTCGATCTTAGTGATAGCTTGTTTTTTAACATAAAACACTCTATAATTGATTCTTTAGTTAGCACCACTAATGGTGAACCATATGGAATTCTTATAGTCCTAATAGTCGGGTGATAATATTGTGCCAATACTTTAATAAACTCAACATCTACGAAGACATTTGGGACTATCAATTTGGCCAAATCTAAGGTCCAAGGATTCAAAACTGGAATCTTGTCATACCTTTTTTCATAGAAGTACCAAAATGGATCCCACCCTGAGATAGGGATAATTGGGTCTCTACATCCAAGGGTTGTATCTTTAAACACCTTTTTGAACCCTTTGTTTACTGAATTAGGTAACACATCTAAAATGGATTTTTGCAAGGACCTCTTCTCTTTTTTAGAAATTATGAACTCTTCCTTTTTACTCGCAAGTTGAATTCTTTTGGGTGGCATGATGAAGAATTTACTCTTACTTGATTTCTTTAAGTATCTACTTGTAGAAGAAAATTTAGTTCTTATACACTTGCTACATAGGGTTTCTATGAACTTACCCAACGAAATAATAGTTGTAGAGTCTTCCTGTTTGAACTCCATTGCCTCCAGTATGTTGAGCTATGTGAATGATTTCTAAAATGTCATCGAGTCCCAAGTAATATTTGTTGTTGAGCTCAGTCACCTCACTATTAATGTCAATTCATGCAAAATATTTCATAATCTTCCCATATTTCGAATTTGAATACATGCCTTTGATCTTGGGAAATCGAATGATTCATGTTTAGAGGTGTAATCATTGCCACTAATAATTTAAATGCTTTGACAACTTGTACCGTCTTGCAGGATGACGGGTTAATTCTAGTGATTGAGTGATTGTTCATCACCCTACCACTCTGTCATATCAAGACCACTGCGGGGTAGCGGTATGGTAGGGTTAGCAGTACTACCACCCCACACACACCCCTTTGGACTCTTGTGGGACAATGGGTTAATTCTAGTGATTGAGTGATTGTTCATCACCATACCATAGTGTCACTATTTAACCCTTACAAGGCTTCAGTTTACTTTAGTTAACATGTTCTCACCGCCACCCTGTGCTATTCATATTTGGTTGCCACATTATTGTGGTAAGCATTTATACATTCACCTATATGTCCCACCATCTTGCACTATTCATATATGGTTGTCACAATATTGTGGTAAGAATTTGTACATTGACCTATATGTCCCGCCATCCCACACATACCTCTATTGACTACTGCGGTAGTGCGGTATTGGATTTTATTATGAATGCAGATTTTAGATATCATTTTATTGATAAGATTGAACAATTTTCTAATTTTGCAGTCTCTCAGTTTTAGTTTTCAGTGTTAGTCAGACCTAAGAGATCATTTATTTGTTTGTAATGAGGAGGCTTAGTTCACCTAATGTTAATATATCTATATGTATTATTAAATGATAGATGTTCATTATATGTTTCCATCTAGAAAACATATAGGACATACAAGAAATTATATTCTAACTAAACAAAATTAATTTTAAATTTTCAACCAAAGTAAGAAAACTAAGAAGAATGATTGAACCTAACTTTAAATGCACTTCAAATCAATAGTGAACATCTCAAGTTTTGTATATTGTACTAGCAGAATAATGATGATTACATTAAAAATTATATCAATAAAACAATAGTGAATAAGCGTACTACATATACTCAGATATTTATTACATTCATTAATAAATTACACCATACATATAACCAAAGTTTAGGTGACAAGCTAAACCTCTTAAGGTGACAAAACCTCATCATAATCATCTGCACTGCAAGCAAGATCAGAATCCTAATCACTCGTGTCTATATCTGCTTGATTTTCTTCCTCATCCTCATCTGTGACATGCAATGCATTCTCTCTCCAAATCTCTTCATTGGTAATCAAAATGTCTTCTTCAAGCACTCCATCATCGTCTTCATCCACTTCTTTGAATTTTTCTTGTAAATTAACATATTTCCCATCAAGCATTATATCAACAACTTCCATGAATTTTAGTTTTGAGCGAGACTTTGTTTGAATGACATACAACCATCCTGGGCTTCTTACATCATCAATTAGAAATGATTGGTTAATTTGAAAAGGGGAAACATACGACTCATCCATCTCTGATAAAAATTGTCTTGTATTTGTGTGTACAAATCCACACTCATCAAATTGTACTGTGGATGGTTAGGTCCACTTACATTTTAATAATATAGGACTATTTTCACCATAGTCCAATTAAATGATTTGTTGGATGAATCCAACATAAAATTTCTTCTTAATTTTGTGAATAAATTCAACACTAACAACACAATCATAATTTTTCTTTCCTTTTTCTTTTTCTTCCACTCTTAAATGACTACAATAGGCCCACATTCCACTGAAACACATAGCCCATAAATGTGGAGATTGTGAAAGCTCACTTTCATTCGTTGTTATATCTTGAACTTCTTCTTTTGCATCACTGACTGCATTAGCAATCCATTCTTCAATTTTTGGAAAAGAATCATCTCCAATCAAATCAACATGACATATGCGCTTTTGAGGTCGATGTTGCATCCAAGCTTGATTGTCTTCTTTAGATTTTCTACATAAAATATTAATGTACAAATAGTAAGATTAATAATATAAATGTGTAAATGCAATTGATTAAATAAATTATTGTGTAATTTTTTTTACCTGCACCACTTATTGAACGAATATGTGTTTTGAAGAATATAGGCATGTATCACACTTCTTTCTTGATGTGATAGCTTGAAGCGACATCCATTGCCTTCTAATACTTCACCTGTAACTGTCTCTTCTTTGTCATTCATCCCATACATGTCGATTGACATTTTTAAAATCCTTCATATATTTTGTGCAAAATCCCATGTTCTCTTGCATTGAATATCCCTTAAACATGCTACCTTCTAGTTTTTCCCTAGTATGAACAATTTTTTTCAAAACCTTCATATATCATTTTATAGGATACATCCATCTTGTTCTTATCAGGCCACGATGCTTTAGTTCATATTGTAGATGTATCAAAAGATGCATAGAAATGCTAAATATCGTTGGTGAAAATTCCCGTTCCAATAGACAAAGGAATTCAATAACCTCCTCCCTCAAACTATCAAATTTCAAAGGATCTATTACATGTAAAATCATTCTCAAATATTAGGCCCAACCTTATAACTGCCAATCTTGGCCCCTTTGCCAAACTTAATAAATTTACCACAACAGGTACAATATTCTCCATTATGACATGATAGTCATGGGTATTGAGGCCTCTTAAGCCATTAATGTTAGTTTGGATTTTAATACTACCACTTACATATCTAGTGGGAAAGTGAGTTTGAGACATCAACTGCAAGAATTGTGCACGTTGTTCCTTTGTCCAAACAGAAGGGGCACTAGGTTTTCTATATTTTTCATCATCATATTTTTCAAACCAAATATTTTGATGAATCTTTAGTTGTTTAAAGTCTTCACGTGATGAAATAGTATCAAAAGCACCAAAAAGAGTTTCTATAATAGCATAGGCTATATTTTTCTCAGTATGCCTAATGGCTATATCCTTAAAGTATGACACCTTATTTTATATGCACAACCTTTTTACATCACTTTCATTACATGGATCATATCTACTACCATCAATCCCATTATTTTCAATAAATGACATTATTTTTTGTCCATTCTCAATAATGTAATCACTTGTTATTAGCAATGGTGCTTCATGATTCTCTTCTTGACCATTGAACCGTGTTTTTTGTTGACGATATGGATGATCCATTTTAAGGTAGGCACGATTTCCACAATAAATACACTTATACAAACTTCTTGAGTCCTCACAAAATCCTTAAATTTGTAAGTAGGACATCCATGGTATCCATGAACACTGAGACCAGACAATGTGCCATATGCAGGAAGATGATGAATCGTAAACAATAAGGAAGATCTTAAAGTCAATTTGATTGAATGACCATCCCTTAAAGATTGAATTGCTTCAATTCCTTTCCACAATTCCATTAGCTCATCATATAATGGATCTAGATAAACATCAATTGTATCTGAAGTCACACTTTTCTTTCCTGGTATAATCAATGATAGCATTAAGAAAAATGGTTTAGTTGCTAACCATGGAAGCAAGTTATAATTTATTAAAAACACTAGCCAAGTTGACCATTTAGTACTTTGATCTAAGAATGGGTTCACCCCATCTAGAGCCAAACCCAACCTTATATTACAAGGATCTTGAGAAAAATCAAGTCATCTATTATCAAATTTCATCTACATCTTACAATCAAGCACATGTCGTTGTTTTCCATCAGTGCTCTTATTTTGGGCATGCCATTGCATAAGTTCAACAATTTCTCTGCACCTATACATTCAGAGTAATCATGGGATTATCGGAAGTGACGGATAACCTTTCTAGGAACCACAACTGATTTCAACCCTTGTCTATACCTCACTTCATAGCATTTCAGACATTCACTCTCACTTGCAAGATTCTTGTGAAATAATACACAGCCATTCACACATGTGTGGATGTTTTCATACCTTAAGCCTAGCTTAGTGATTTGATTTTTACATTGACTTCATTTTGTTGGAAATGTGGAGTCAGGTGGTAACAACGAACTTAATAATGTCAATAATTGATCTACACTCTCATTTTTCCAACCATACACCACTTTCAAGTTAAGAATTTGAAGGATTTTTGTCAAATGAATTAACTTGTAATTAGCATACACAGGCTTTAAAGCATCCTCCATCAACTTGGCCCAATCATCATTTAGACCCTCAGTCAACATTCTATCAACTTCAAACCATTCATCCAACATTACTGCCTCTTCATCTATGTTTTGTGTCACTTCTTCTATGTTTGTTGCCTCTTCATCTCTCACACTCTGCAATTATATCATATCTTCATTATAATTGTAAGTCCAAGGGCTTATACCACTATTCCCATATCTTATCATATGTTGATAAATCAAACTTCTTTTTCTCACCTTTCCACCAAGACGGTCATTACATGGACATGGATATTTGTCCATGTTCCTCTCATCGGCTACTCTCTCATCAAATGCACGGTATTGATCCATACTCAACCTTCGATGTTGATCCATCTGTAATGTTCTACACATAGCAACAAAAAATTGTAGACTAAGAGACAAAAACTGGTTTTTTTAATTGAAAGGCATTTCCATAGCAATAGAGTTATAGAGAGCAAATAAAATAGAGAGTTTAACTAATGAATTGTAAAAAAATAGATTTTTGTAGTTTATATTCAAATTGCTAATTGCATTGCATTGCACATATTTCAAACTAAAAGTACTACTTCACATTGCATAACTAATAAATAGATGTTGATACATGACAAAATGTAAAAAAATGTAGAATAAGAGACAAAAACTATTTTTTTGATTGAAAGGCATTTCCATAGCAATAGAGAGTTTAACTAATGAATTGTAAAAATAGATTTTTGTAGTTTATATTCAAATTGTTGATTACATTACATTTCACATCTTTCAAACTCAAAGCATCACTTCGCATTGCATAACTAACAACTAGATGCTGATAGATGACAAAATTTCAATTACAATATGGTTTTTTACAAAGTCAACCTAAGTCATTATGCAATTACTTCACATTGCATAACTAACAACTAGATGCTGATAGATGACAAAAATTCAATTACAATATAGTTCTTTACAAAATTGTAGAACAAGAGATAAAAACTATTTTTTTTTTAAATTGAAAGGAATTTCCATAGCATAGAGGTATAGAGAGAAAATAAAATAAAGAGTTTAAGTAATGAATTGTAGAAAATAGATTTTTGTAGTTTATATTTGTATCGCTAATAACATCCATTGCATTGCACATCTTTCAAACTCAAAGCATTACTTCACATTGCATAACTAATAACTAGATGTTGATAGATGACAAAATTTCAATTACAATATAGTTTTTACAAAGTCAACCTAAGTAGTTATGCAATTATTTCTGTAAGATGGGGAATATTAAGCCAACCTAGATAATAGTGACAACCACAACACCTCTAAGCTATTAACTTCATCAAAACAAGAGAAAACAATTAAAGCATAAGGAAAATAAAAAGCATCAAATCAAAACACTCCCCATGCTTAAACTTGAGTCACTTCTCTTGTCTCTCCTTTTTCTTTTGTAAATATTCCCTCAAATTTGTAGTCTAACTTGTGAAAATACTTGCAAATTGTAACCAAGAAAGTTGGAGATAAGTGGTTGTTAAGGAAAAAATGGAGGAGAAAGGCTTCTTTTATAGAAAACCATTCGAATGGACCGACGAGATTGCTCATTTAGAAAGATTCCAAGATCGACGGATGAGGATTCATGAGTTGGAGGTTACAAAACAGATGGTTGAGATTAGAAAGAGCCTGGAGGCAATCAATGATTGAGATTTGAAGATGAGAAAGTGGAGGGATAATGGTCAAATTAAAGATTGGAAATCAATTAATTCATGAGGAAGGAATCTCTGGACAAGTGGAGGCACAAATAATTTTTCCTAATTATTTATTTTGAGAAAAAAGACAAGTGGGAGAAAGTGGTTATTTAATTAAAATGATTTATGAAATCAATTTTAATTAAATGGGGAAAATGGATGTGAGACATAAATAATTAATTTAAGGTAATTATTTAATGGAAGAAAGGAATATCATGAGATAATTAAATAATTTCGACAATTATTTAATTATGGAGGAATGAGAAAGGTCAATGAATAGACAAATAATAATGATTAATATTATTTGACTATAGGCGAATGATAAAAGACGAATAACTAAATAAATAATGATTTATTTAATTATTGAAGAAAAAGGGGATGTTAGTGATGCAATTAATTTTATTTAATTAATCGTAGTAGAAATAAAGATTAAGAGGTGAATTAATTAAATAATTAAAAATTATTTAATTATGCGGAGACGAGGACCAAGAAAAATGGCTCTCGTAGACTAGGACATTTTTAAATGTCTAAATTTTGCCCCTCTTTGACATAATGCAGTTGTCGTGTTGTGTCAAAGAAATTTAATTCTAAAATATGCCCCAATCTCAAGAGAATGAGGAAGGATGACTAGGAGGGTTGTGGTATGCCCTCTCGAGAGGACAGGCGGGTTCAAAGAACACGAATGTGCTCTTGAAATGGATAATAAGACTAGAGGATGAAGGATAGAAGAAATGTTAGCATGGAGAAGATGGATGTTAGCGTGGAAAAGATGGATGTTAGTGCGAAAAAGGACAAAGGACAAAGGAGATGGAATGTTAGACAGGAAATGACAAGGGACCAACTTTCATGCTTTTATTTGTATCATCATTGGGCATCAAAATTGTCACAAATGGAACAAAAACACCATGGTATGGCATAGACCAAGGTGTGCAAGGTGACCATTTGTGAGAGACAAGCAGTCAAAAAGACAAAGACAAAAGACATGGAATGCCCCAGCTCATACTAAGGACCCAATTATCCAAGTCATTTTGTCGAGACAAACCACAAACAATAAGCAAAGAAAAGAGGTCATGATCCATCATCATTCCTCTAAATCCTTTTGGACATCCTCGAGGCAACTAGTAACATGACCTAGAACCAATCATAAGATAAGACAAACTCATACCAACAAAGTGTTTGCCAATAGTATTGATAAGATTGCTTGGTATAATTGATTAGGTTGACCAAGATGACCAAATTTGATTGATAAGTTGACAAGGATTGATTGATTGATTTGATTGATTGCACCTAGTTTCAAGAAGGACACATCTTGAATAAGGAAAGGTTAATCTGACCAAGATGACAAGATTGATTGATTTGATAAAGTGTGATTGATATGATTGATCAATTTGATGACGCCTGGTTTCAGGAAATACATATCCTATATAAGGCAAGGTACACATCTGATAAAGTTGACCGATTGACCATTTTGATAAACACCTAGCTACAAGAAAGACATCCTGTGTAAGTCGAATGACAAGGTTGATGAGTGACAATGTCTAATTTCAAGGACACATCCTAATAAAAGACAAGTGATAAGACTGAATGAGACAAATGACATAATGCCCCATTCCGATATAAGATTGATGACCTGATAGTGATGATGATTAGGTAATTGATTGATTAAAGATTAAAGATTTGTTGGATAAGTTTGTCTATTGATTCAAGATTTGGTTTGAATAATGATTGCTTGCATATGAAATATGGAGATGATAACATACCAAAACAAACTTGACAAACCCTAAGGACGGATTGAACTAAGGCCTCGAGGGCTCATCGATTGATGGCCTTGCCTATGTTATACACACAGTGACCTCATAGTTTGACATGACTTGACCTTGTTGTACTTGACAACGGACAAAATCATGATTTTATTTTAGCAAGCCTAAGAGGATTGACCTAATGTCTCGAGGGCCCATTAAACATAAGCCTTACCTACGTAGAAAATGCACAAAGACAATGTAGTTCAACCCTACTAACACAAACTGACTTAGACTCTAACTCTAACTCTAACTTTGTTTTTGGGAAATTTTGATGGTTTCTGATTTTTTTGGATTTTTGAAGTTTTACAAAAAAAAATTGGATTTTGATGTTTTATGATTTTTTTGGATTTTGATGTTTTGTGATTTTTTTAGATTTTGATGTTTTAAAAGGCTGACACCATTCATATGATCCCATGAAGACACAAGTCGAGGAATTTCCCCCAGTCAGGTATAGGACCAATGTATTATGTGTGTGGGGATCGATGGATGCAAATGATGGTCATGAAAGCAAAGGAGACTAAATGTCAATGGTTCTCAGGCCATGGAAAGGATGACGAAGCTTTATTATAGATGAATGATATTTTTTTATGGGTGATAACTATAAGGATTGTGACAAATGCATGTGAAAGATACCCACAAGCAACCAAGTAGGTATGCACAAGGATCCAAGGACAAACATGATCTTGCCCCTATACAAGCTGAAAACCAATTGATAGGTGACAATGATGATGACAATGTTGTTTGATATGGGAAGGACACATCCTGAAACAACGTGAGGATTAGGAAATACATATCATGTTGATGATAATGTAACTAAAGGAACAAATTCTATAGCAAGGCTAGGAATAAAGCCAAGGAATGTTTTGGATTATGTGCTAGGATGCATAGCAATATTGTATGGGTTAGGCTTGTTTCATTTGAAATGACTAACCTTATGACTAGATGGGATTATGGAGGGAACTTGGATAAGTGGATTAGAATCCTTAAACCAATGACAAGGGAAAACTAAGTCCAACAATAGGTATGGGAGGATAATTGATTTATTTTGGTAAAGGATAGGGGACATGAGGATTATTGGCTGGAAGGATTAGCATATGATCTCCAAGGAATATGTCGCATAGGAATAATTTGTTTTCTTCAAGGTATGGGTTTGGATAAATACTAGGAAGGTAATGCCATGATATTTCATTGATAGTGTATGACCAAAGGATAAACATGTCAAGAGTTTTCCCAAAGCATGATTTATGTTTGTGCCCCATTTCTTACCAAGATCAAGGTAGGAGGGAAAATGGATGGAAATAATATGGATTAGATGGATAGATGGAAACGTTAGGAGAAAGGCATGGGAGATGAGACAACTTTCCCCCAAGTGTAATGGTCCACATAGATAATCGCTCTTACACACGATGCCTGTTTTCCAGGTTTTCATCATGGTACCTATCCAAAGTGCCATAATAATGGTTTTCACTATTGGACAAAAAATTTCTCTTTACTTTTTCTTTCTTTTTCTTTTTTTCTTTCTTTTTTCTTTTCTTTGATGTCACACAAGACCCCTGTTTGCCAACTTTTCATCAAGGTGACAATTTTTATTTTTTTTTATCGGCTTGATGTTTTGGATGATCGTTGATTATTCTAAATCCTTTCATGGTGTTGATGTAGATACTGGTGTCATGATATTCCAATAGTTACCTTTATATAGTAGTTGTCTTGTCAAGATCATAGCACTTGCGTACAACTGATCGATGTCATTATGATCCTCTCTGATACTAGGGTTGACCTTATCGACATACGCACATCGTGATAGAGTTCCATGTGAGTCCTTATGATAAAGAGTTATTGCCAAGATGTGACGGACTTGTGATGTGGTATTTTTAGACTTTAGGCGAGATGTAGGATTATGATGGATGGTGGTAGGTGTGGATGGACTATTTGGTGTTTTGGATGTGGAAACTTTTATTTTCCAAACTTGGGATGGTGGATGATGGAGTTTGGAATTTTGATTGGGATAGTGTTTGGAACCAACACTTTTATATGTCTGGAATGATGACCATTTTGAAGGAGGTGGACATTTGTTATATAAGGGAGACCTCTTTTTTTGTGGCTCGACATTTTGATTGGATATTGGAATTGAATTTTTTTCTTTACTTGATCCATTTTTCTTTAGGATCCATTTTAATTTTATTTGTCCACTTGGATTTTTGCATTCAATGGCCTTTGATATTTGATTTTGGGCTTTAGACTCGTAAGAATTTTGTTTTTGTTGGTTCCAATTGATGAGATTAATTATCTTGGAATGATGGTTTATGGTGTGGATGGAAGGAGTGTTGGCATCAACCTTATGAAAAGGACTACTCATGGACCCCATTTTGATGTTTGTAATGGATAAATTTTCCACTAATATCGTTGGGGTATCACTAACATCATTTGATTTTTTGATTGAAGAATAACCAAGACCTTGATGTCTAGGATTTTCATAAAACTGTATCAGTTCTTGAATGCCTTGCTCATGTAAGCCTAGTCCTCTTCCTTGATACTGCATGCTCTGAAATATTCTATTTGCAATGAAGTATTTTTTGTTTTGAAAGAAAGATGTTAACCCATCATTGTGTATGTGGAAATTGTTGCTTGGAATTTTCTCCTCTGCAAGAAAGTTTGATTTGATAAAAGTGGATGATTTTGGTTGATAAGATATTTTGCCGTTATCATTCATCATGCTTGTTTCTTCTTGATCATTTGGAATGTTGATTTGACCCATGGTAGCTTTTGTATCTTCTTCTTTGATTCGATCCATATAGCTTTTTTATGTTCTTATTTGACTTGATCAATAGTAGCTCCTTTATGCTCTTCTTTGATGTTATCTGTATCATTTATTTGATTATCTATGTTCCTAAAGGAGGAAAGTATCTCATCTTGGAAAATGGAGGTGTTTGGAGTTTGGATAGGATCAATTTCAACTGTTTGATCATGGATGGTATGAAGGTCTATGAGAGGATCATTTTGGATTTCTTGTTCAATGGTAGGATTTTGATCAAAGATAGGTTTGTCTTAGATGGAATGATTGGGAATTGGATCTTGATTAGAGATTGGATTAACTTGGATATCATGAGCATCTATAGGTGATTTTTGGGTAACTTGATCTAGATTTTTCATGGAGTTCATTTCATCATGCTTTGGTCTTTTCTTTGGACGTATATCCCAAAGTTTAGGCAATGGAATGTGATTTTGGGAAATGATAGGATTTTCTTTGATAGACTCAGGATTTTGACATGGCAATAATGGAGTTTCAATAGTAAGATATTTTTTGGTATTGGTAAGTGATGGAGGACATGATGGTGGAAAATGGTTGGATGGTGTAGGATTAAAAATGTGATTGGATCTCTTAACTTTGTTTTCATTTAGGAGTTGAACAAGTTCCTTTTCTAGTTGTCTTTGGAGAGCATTAATTAATGTGTTTTTATTGGATGGTATTATAGTTTGGGATGGAGTGGATTGGAATGGATTAGTGGATGATGGATTAGGATAAGATGTGGAGGATTTGAATGGACTAGTGGAAGGTTGGTTTCCCTTGTCAAGGTTAGGATAAGGATGACTAATGGACATTTGTTGTGGATTAATGGTATGGATTATGTTAACTGGTTCTTGATAAGGAGGATAGATGGATGGAGGAATAGAGCTTATGGATTTTTGGTAAGATGGGTAGATGGATGGTTGAGTCGGGGCTGTGGGTGATTGATATTGACGATTGAGGATGGATTGGTATTCAATTTGACTATGAAGAAGATCAAGGTAAAGCGAAGACATGGTCATAAATTTGAATTAGGATGGATAAGGAAAATTTAGTGAGGACCATATAAAACTTGTGACCTTTGGATGACAATGCAAGGTGACAATGCAAAATGGATATGAAACTAAACTATGTTTTTGTGATTTTCAAGGATATAAGGATGCAAAGTGCCACTGTACCTAAGACCAAGATTAAGGAATGGTGGAATGACAATTACCATATGACAAAGGGATATGATATGCAAGGAAAATGCAAAGTGGGATATGAGACTAAGCTATGTTTTTGTATTTTTTGGATTATAAGGATATGAGGATGAAAATGATAATGCATCTAAAACTAAAGGTTGGGAAGCAATGATGATAATGACTAAAGGATATGGTATGATAATGAATCCAGAGTGATACTAAAGGATGTGGACCTCAAGATTTAAGATAAAGGATACTAACCAATCTATGTTGATCCAAGATGGGAATGCAAGATGATATGAGATTAAGCTATGTTTTGTGATTTTTTGGGATATAAAGATGCAAGGTGAAAGTGGAATTTAAGTGCAAGACTAAGGATTGATAGGATGATAATGAATCTATGGGAAAAGGGGTATGATATGAATCTAAATGAGACTATGGTAATGCTAAGGATATGAATTCTAAAATTTGAGGCAAAGGATGGAAACCAAGCTAATGTAGGTCCAAGATAACAAACCAAAATGTCATTGACCTTTGTGATAAAAAAGGATAATTTTGACAAGGTTGAGTCAAGGCTAGGACACAAGCTTGAGACTCAAATTTGACCAAGGTGATAATGAAAAAGATTGATAAAATGAAGGATAAAGGTCAATGACAAATAGGATATGCACCCAAGGATTGTCCAAAACCAAGGTCTAAATGCAACCTAAGAGTCTAAGATTAATCTATGCAAATGCAAAGGATGGGGGAAGGTAACCTATAATGAAATGTATTCCTAAATGGAAATACTAGAATGAACTGATAAGGCTTGCAAGTCTCTAGTTTAGCAGTCAGGGTCACTATAAAATGAGTTGATTGGATTTTGGAAAAAGATTTTGAGAGTTTCTGGTTATCAAACAATTGGGGCATTGTTTTATGCAAATGTGTTGTTTCAGGTTGCGGGTTTCCAGAGTTCAGTTGTGGTCCAAGATGACAGTTGCAACTCTATTTTCTGTAAATACGGTTCAATATAATAGTAGCAGTTTTCATGTTATCATATGCGGTTCATAATATTAGTTATGGGTTTATTTTTATCAGTTGCGGTGCCAAAATGTTGGTTTTGTAGTTTTGATGGTTTTGACCTAGTTTTGAATGGATTTTCAACTAATTTTGATGAAATTTGACTTAGCAAACCATTTTTTCTTCACAGGGCAGCATTTTCTTATGGAACAATTGACTGAGACAACTCTTGTTTCAACTGACCACCCTCTCATGAAATCTCATTCATATTAAAAATCTTGCATGATATTATTATAGTAAAGGTGATTATG
Source organism: Sequoia sempervirens (assembly GCA_007258455.2). NCBI lineage: Eukaryota > Viridiplantae > Streptophyta > Pinopsida > Cupressales > Cupressaceae > Sequoia > Sequoia sempervirens. Next base: position 43,366 of record VDFB02335738.1, on the reverse strand, counting down.
ACACAATTGGCCTCTACTAAATGGCATCAGTCAAGGAAAGCTAGAGGCCAGAGGATTTTGTGGATAGGTTCAATTGAAGTTGGGAGATCTTAAGAGTTCTCTCTCAAATTTTGAAAAGGGTTCTGGAGGTCCACCCTGAGAACTATGAGAGCTTAAAAGATATAGGCTGTATATATGATTAGCAAGGGCAGGTAGAGAAGGATTTGGAAATTTTAAGAAAGGAAACTCACATAGATCCACATGATGCCCATGCATTTATCAAGATGGGTGAGTTATTAATATTGCTAGACCCCAGTGCAACCTTAGATTCTCTTAAGACACCAAAGTCTCTTCTTAAGAAGAGCAAAGAAGTACCCATTCAATTAATGTTAAACAACATTGGGGTTCTTCATTTTGAGTATGATGAACTAGAGTTGGATCAACAAAATTTTATGGAGGCATTAGGAAATGTTGTTCTACCTCTACATGAATCTCTATGGTCATTTTTGTGCATTTTTTAATTGTAGGATTCTCATAGTTAGTGAAAAAGGTAGTTTTCATGAAGAAATGGAAAAGATGCATAGAGCCTTTGAATTAAACCTGTATTGTGCAATGGGATTGAATCATTTAGCAAACCATTTTTTCTTCACTATAGGGAAACATTTTCTTATGGAACAGTTGACTGAGACAACTCTTGTTTCAACTAACCACCCTCTCATGAAATCTCATTCATATTATAATCTTGCACAATCTTATCATACTAAAGGTGATTATGAAACCACTAGCTACTACTACATGGCATTAGTCAAGGAAATCCAAAGGCCACAAGATTTTGTGGACAAGTTCAATTGAAGCTAGGAGATCTTAAGAGTTCTCTCTCAAATTTTGAAAAGGTTCTGGAGGTCCACCCTGATAACTGTGAGAGATTAAAAGTTGTAGGCCATATATATTCTCAACAAGGGCAGGTAGAGAAGTCTTTGGAAATTTTGATAAATGCAACTCACATAGACCCATGTGATTCCCATGCATTTATCAAGATGGGTGAGTTATTAATATCGTCAAATCCCAGTGCAGCCTTAGATTCTCTTAAGACAACAAAGTCTCTTCTAAAGAAGAGCAGAGAAGAAATACCCATTCAATTTTTAAACAACATTAGGATTCTTCATTTTAAGCGTGATGAACTAGAGTTGGCTCAACAAACTTTTATGGAGGCATTTGGGTTGAATTCATAAATAAAATCCCTAATGCCAATTCTGCAGTTTTTCTTGTGCTCTTTAAGGATATGAAATTCTTCCATCGACTAGAAGGTGGTGTTTCACTTGAGTTACCATGGGATAAAGTCACAACACTATTTAATCTTGATAGGTTGTTTGAACAACTACATGATACTGAAAAATAAAATCTTGTATACATGCTAATTTTGTTCAAGTTTCCTAATTATTTGGATGCATATCTATGTCTTGTAGCCATGGCTCAGGCTCGGAATGAGATCCAACTAATCCTAGAATTGATTGGGGATGCACTTAAGGTGGATAAAAACTCATCAAATGCTTTATCTATGCTTGGAAAAATGGAACTGAAAAAAATGATTGGCTTAAAGCAAAAGAAACAATTAAAGTTGCACAAAGTGAATTAGATGCAAAGAATTCTTTGTTGGATCTCAGTTGTGTTTATGGTTTGTCCTTGATGACAAAATCTCTTTCAGTTAGTTCGCTTTGATGATCAGTCTCAGTTTGGATCCTTATAATTTATTATGGCACTTCTTTGATGTCTCTTGGCTATTACAGAAAGTTATTTGTTATGTTTCAGTTTCATGGTGATGAGAATTCTGGTTCATGTTATGAATTCTATTTCTTTGACTGACAGAGTTTGAAAGATCGTTTCTTTGTCAAGATGGTTCTCTTTGCATATCACAGGCTTACACATATCGGAGTGAGAATGGCAGGGTCTCCCTAATCCATTTTGAAATGTCTATGTTTCCTATCGGCAAGACATTTCTGATGTCATGTCGATTGAATTTATCATACAGGCTGTTGTTGGCAAGACTTCTCTTTTGTTTTGGCGACATAAAGTGATCTCTATCAACATATGTTATTCCGTCGGTATGTGGTCTCAGCGAAATTGGTATGTCACACTGATCGGAGATTAAATGGAAACACATCGGCAAGAGCTTAAGGCTTCGGCAAAGGGTTTTAGCGATTGTGCAATGTCACACCGACCGCTGTTGGAGAATTGCATATCAGCAGGACTTTCTGGAAGTCTCAGCGAACAGGTGTGTTTTTTTTCGGGGTGTTTTGATATGACTAAAACGATCTACAAGATGTCTCCCCGATAGTTTGAAGTTACAACTTTTTGAATGAATTCTTTCAAATTGCTCGTCGGTGAGAAATGTTCTCTTCAGAATAGGTCTTCTCGAGAGCGATATGTTACGACGACAATGTGTATCAAGTGACTTTCAGTGAAACTTAATGAAGTCTACAAGAGGTCTCTCGGATATCGTATGGTCTCAGCGATAGTGAATGGAACAAAAGTAAAACTCAGTGAGAAGTTTCCTTATGTCTCAGCGAATGATTAATGCACTAAGGAAGCCTATTGATGAGACATAATGTATTCTTTATGACTTCTCCCTAACTCTGATGTGTCTCAGCGAAAGTGATAACTAGGGGAATGTCTGGCGTTAAAGTTTCCTTTGGCATATCGTTACATCGATTGAAAAGAATGTTAGGGTAAACTTTTTGAGTTTATTCTTTTGCTAGGTATCGAACCCTAGCCTGGCCGCCATCATGAGAAAGCTTCATAAACTGTTCTTTACTATTGTTGCTGGCTGTAATGGCATTGTCAGGATGAAATTCGTTTTTGGTTCAGAAATGAATGGTATGGCTGCTATGTTTGATACACCTCTCTAGCTAGAAGCTCGACAGTGGTTGATGGAGCCATGGGAGTTGCAGATTTGTCTGGTATTTTTATTTATGTGTTTCATGCTACACATATTGGTTTATAATCACCACTTTCTTTAGCTGCTCTCTACATCTCTGGTACTAATATGACAAATGATGCCCTGATTGAGTATTGTATTTCATACATTAGAGGTTATGATTTTCTGTGGTGGGAAGTTGTGCTTTTTATGCAGAGAAATGATCTCATAAGTTTCAGACTTGTTGAGGATAGCTCTTAGCTGGGTGAAATGACTCTTGTTTTATTTGGTTGTTCAATCATTACTCCTAAAGACAGTTACCTATCTAGCAGATGTATAAATAGAAGCAGAAAACTCTTTTCTGCTGCTGTTGTTGTAATTCTGAGATTATCATTCCTTGGCTGTATGAAAATGTATGGATAAACTCTGCAATAAAATCTGAATAACAAAATGCATAGATTGTAAATTTCTTCTCTATGTAGTATTTAAGGGATTCAATTATTGAATCTTTAAGGTATTCTGTAGACGAGAAACAAAGAAACATGTGCTTAACTGAAAACAGAGAAATCCTCTGAGTTATTATTATCATAATTTGAGGGGTTGGTACTCCTTGAGATAGATATCTCTAAACGAGGGGTTGGTGCTCCTTGAGTGGGTGCTCAAAAATTAGCCTATAAGGCATTGTTATCAGTTGATTAAGAGATTAAGCCTGGAAGGCATTTCAGGAGTGGTTTTTATACCCCAGGAGGGTTTTCCACTTGGAAAATTTTTGTCTCTTTGTTCTCTTGTGTTCTCACAGCTTTACTATGTTGTTGTTGTTTCTGTTCACTGTTGGGATTATTAATTTTCTCAATTCTGTTTATAAATGATTACATTCAACTCATGAATGCATTAATCAGAGTAATATTGAGATCAAATCTGAGCTATGTTTTTGAATTTTTGAAAATTGGTCAAATCTGTTAAGACACTGATTCACCACCCCCCCTCTCAGTGTCATTTTAACTCCAACATTCTTATGTTGAAATTTCACTTGGAAATTGGAATTATTTTGTAGCTTTTCACAATGAAAGGAGGGATCCAAAGGTGGAGGCACAATATCTTGAGAAGGCTAGAGAACTGTATTGTAAAGTGTTGGCGCAGAGACCAGGAAATGATTATGCTGCAAATGGGGCAGCCATTGTGCTAGCTAAAATGGGTCAATTTGATATTGCAAAGGAAATTTTTACACAAGTACAAGAATTTGTAGCAGGAAACATCTTTGTTCAGATGCCTAATGTGTGGGTAAATCTAGCACATGTTTACTTTACACAAGGATAGTTTGTGCTTATGAAAATGTATCAAAATTGTTTGAGGAAATTCTATTTTGGCAAATTGACACCCAAATTTTATTATATTTAGCTTGAACACACTATGAAGCAGAATAGTGGCAAGATTGTAAAAGAACATTATTAAGAGAAATAGATTGTAACTACTATAAATTGCCAATCAGAAAGCTATAGATTTTGTGTTTAATGTAATGAGAGTTTTGAATTACCTCTGAATTTGCTACAGAGGGCGTCCCTAAATTTGACTTCACTACAGAGGGCCTCACCGACTTCAAATTTGTTGCAGCAATCTCTGAATTCCTTGCCATTGCCCACCTTTTTAGAAGTCTCTAGGTCCTCTCCATACAATCTTTATCGCCCAATATGCAATACCCAAGCCAGTTTAGTTGTCGAACGAATAATGAATCAGGCCAAACGATCTTTATCTCTAAATTAGATGAAGTACTGCTATAACTCAAAATGCCTTGGGCTAAACGAAAAATGAATTGTGTGTGCGCAATACACTTTCGCCCTATGTTTTTTATTAGGGATAAAATAGGTTTTTATGGGACTCGAAACCCATTACAGACCGATTTTGAAGGGCTCTATAACCCTATCACAGCAAAGCAAGCTACGTAAAAGATAAATCACAAACCATCAACAACCAAATAGCAGCAACATCATACAGATAAACATGACTAAACAAGCTGCAATAGAAAAGAGAACAAGGGACCAGAGTCCCTTAACTATCAAGTTTTAACTAGGACCTGGAACCCTTTAGGTGAACAAAGAAATTGCTTGCCTCAGCTAGGCATCAATAAACCAACCACTCAAGAAAGACACCTCTAAGCCAAGAAGAGTAGAAAACTTAATGGTGTAGAAAAACATTAAACCCCTAAACAAAAATAGCAGCAAATCCAAACCCCCACCTTAATAGGGGAGTTAGAGAGCACAACGAAACCCTGAAGCACAACAACCTTCTTGGAGTAGCACCCCACCAACACCAACCTCATCTCCACCTCAATAGGAGGGAGCTCCCCTCTATAGGAGAGGAGGAAATGAGAGCCCCAAACTCCAAATCCATCACTCATCAACTACACAAGCTCCACCTCGATAGGATCAAGCATAGGAGAAAAGTACTTCCTACCAAATCTACAGCCACCACCTCCACCTCAATAGAAGAAGGCTCCACCTCCATAGAAGACACCACCTGTAGATCCAAAGAGAAAGAAAAAACTTCAAAAGGAGGGACAATCACAACCTCCATAGGTTTAGCAAGATACAGGTGCAAGAAAGAAGTAGAACACACCTCAACTAGTAGAAAAAAACACAAAAACTTTTGAGCTTTCAAAATAAAACATTGAAATGACTTAGCCCACAAGTGACCCTCAGTCACCAGCACAAAATAACAAGAACCTCTAGTCCTATAATAGTAGAACATCTCCCCCTGGGTTATGAGAAATAAATCTCGCCTTATGTTTCCTGAAATATTTTTTTTAATTTTGTCTTATTTGTATTTGTGTGATTAACTATTTAGTCACTTTTATTTGTATGACTAAATATTTTTTTATTCCACAACCAAATTAATCATTTATTTACTCATTTATAGCTGAGTTGCAAAAAATAGTAGAATTTAGTCATTTTTAGTTGTTGTGACTAAAAGTTTTAGTCACCTGGTCATTTATTTGCCTAATTCTACTAGTGTTTCTTTGCTTCTACACCAAACATGCAAGACCATTTGTGTGAGTTTTACTTGCATAAATTTGTTCTCTTAGATGAAATATAATGGAATCCACTGATATTTGTGGGAGACCTAAAAATTAGAGCATTGGGATCTTACATCAAGAATGAACAAAAAAGGGGCAAGATCTTACAAGAATACAATGAAATGGAAAAATCTATTGCTTTGTAGCTCTATAAAGAATCAAAGGAACCCAATGTAGTTATAGAACAATGGTCAGATCTCCTAGATTATAAAGGTGTAGGAAGAAAGATAATGAGCATCACAGAAAATTATTATATCATAATGAAGCAACTAGATACAAGACCTATCCATCAAGCCTTTAACTTTGTATAAAAAAGATGGGAACAGTTAACCCTTTAGTTGAATAAAAAGGGACCACACTCCTTATATAATTTTGTAGCCATTTTCATAAGGTCACATAGATACATAGATATTGTTAGGGATAATGGAATTAAATGGTTTCCACTTACCTTTCATCCACCCATTCTCTTGTATCCAGTACCACAATGGATAGGGAAGAAGTGTGGGGAAGAGGAAGTGGCATAGAATATCAAATTGGCAAAGCTTTCATATTACCGAGGCTACTATTTGAGGCAAGTAAAGGGAGTTGATGTTGTAGCATATTTCAAGGAAATAGCTCTATAATATAACCTTTATCCTTAAAATTTGCTTGAGTACAAGCAAATGCTTTAGTTGGGGGGAATGATGGGACTGGTTAATAGCTAGTTTTCTTATATTTAGTTCATATCTTTTAAAATTTTAAGCTACTTATTTCATAGACATTCTTGAAACTTATATATCTTTTATATATTTTATGTGACCTAAACTAGACTTTGATATGTGGAAATATAATTATGATATGATGATGTTTGTATGGATAATTGTGTGAATGTGTATAAAATCCAGTATGAATCTACACATTTAATTCATGGTTGTTAATGGTGTGTATACTTTAGATGAAACTAACCTCTTGCAGCTAGAACTGTAGCCCACAACATTTGGAGAGCTCAATTTGTAGCAAAAGGATTTTAGGTAGATTGCAAGGGAGAGTCCAGAATTTTGAAAGCATGATAGTTACAGGAAATGATGGAAGCAATCATTGAAGTGGTCAATTGTGAGTCACAAAATTATCCAATAAGATTATAGGAGGAATAAGGAGTCTATATTGATAAGGAAGCCGATGTGATAGTTTTCACAGAGCACATCTTTGTCAAATCGTTAGGACATAGTTTCAATTTTATTTGTCTTCTTTTTTTTTCAATTATGGTTTTAGTTGCAAAGAATAGTCCTCTCCCTATTGTTGAGGGAGAGTGGACATCTACATTCAATTTTTATTTTTAATCCTCATGTGAATAAAACTACTTTTGAGCCTATATATTTGGATCGGTGGTTGAGGAGCCGATCTAGTTAGAAGATATGTTTTGATAGTTCCAGTTTTGTTTCATAAAAAATACTTCATTGTTATTTTTTTATTATTTAGTTGCAATGGACATGCACTCATGAATGAGAGATCTGTAGAGATTCTTGTCATTTTGTAAGAGTTCAATTTATATGCAATAAAGATGTTTAATTTACTATTATGATTAGTTGATTCAAGTAGCGTATATTTTATTTCCCCTATGGGTACGACAACTTGAGCAAGGGCCACTCAAGGTACTATTCACCCACCTGGATTTTTGTTATTAGATTATATTATTACACTGTTGCATTTATTTTAAGTAGATTCTCAATTACATGAACATGAATAATATCTTATATCATGAATTATGCTATGTGATGTTTCCTTAAGTCATCCTCTAAAGAAGTTAAGTAGTTAGGAGTAAGAGTTAGTAGTGTTAGTAAATTGCAGAGTTCAAAAGTAGTAGTTAGCAGTTACAGTGTTAAGTCAAAGGTACCCACAACATAAGTAGTAGATTAAGTTATTTCCCCTTTTTTGTAAGTTAACACTTTATTTCCTTTTCCAACCTTTGTTGTTTTCTTGTACATGTGTAAACCACCTATACTCAGTGATATAGGCCATGTGGATTCCATGAATACACATATAGTTCCAACATCATCAAAAGCTTATGAAGCCCTGCTTGATAATTAAATGAAGTCTTTGTGAGGATTTAGTGAACTATTCAACTAGGAACCCATCCTTTGAATTGTGTGTCTAACACCAAGTTGACTGAGAATTAGAAAATCCTTACACCTCTATCCATATCCACCTCCTCCATCTCCCCCATCATCTCCCCTACCTCTCTCCCTCCTCCTCAACCACCCTCTCCAACCTCGTCCCTATCTCTCCCAAGGAATTGGTACTCCAAAATCTATAAAAGGAGTAGGCTTATGTTGAATCCACCATGTATCATACTCTTGAGTGGTGCCTACATCTACTACCTCCAAAACCACACCCAAGTGTCCTAGATGGAGCTGATCAAACTCTTGAAATGCTACTTGAGGACTAATCATAGGTCACTACTATCCCACCTCTCGTGCCGAGCAAGAAAAAATAGCCAAACTTACAAGAACACCTTGACACTCCCCAAACTGCCATAGCATTTGCTCTGACATTTTTCTCTCAATAATGTGTTATGATTGGACTGTATGTCCAATCAAGTATTGTGTATGCCTGCAATATTAAAGGTTCTCTACATCATCATCCCATGTCACACAATGCCTGTACGACCTCCATATGAAACCAACGGGCATGTCTATCACATATTGCTCTAATATAAAACATCACTAACATGCCTCTAAGTAACAACACCACCATAGATGTAAATAGATAGTAGTCCCACAAGTAGATCCCTGGTAGTAACTGGTCAAAAAACAACAATATGCTCCCACACCCACACATGGATCAGTGTGACACTACATCCAATAGAGAAAGCTCCCCTATAGGCCACATCGTACAATTAAAAATATAGCATTGCAAGAACACATGGGCCCTAGGAATATACAATGCCCTTATCCATCATACCCACCAACATCTAGCCCCATTCCATAGAAACCTATGGCCATGTCAATCAGGAACCAATACACTAGCCACAATACCGTAGCCTCACTTGTGGGAAGATGAAAGGAGATAGTCTTTGAGTACCATCACTTTGCCGGTGTAGTAGTGAGTCCCCTTTAGCCCTAATATCGGTCATGAAGGTGATGTAGTATAATCTGAGAGCATTTAAAATGGCATGATTTCCAATATCCAAGTGGTTTCAAAGTGCCATCAAAATCAGCCAACTCTTGCATGTATATAATGGTAGCAATCTCTCCTATGCTCAAACAACACATTGCATCAATCATGACACCTGGCTAAACCTATTTGACCCATTAAAACCTAAATTGATCAACAATCAATTGTGTCACTTTATCAATCAAATGTGTTATTTCAAACACATGTGGCTCGCAAAACAATTGTGACTCGAAAAAACACTTGCATCGCTTTATTCGACTCTTGTGTCACCAAAGAACATATGCACTATAATTATAATTCATCGACAATGAATTGTGTCTCTTTATCAATCAAATGTGTTATTTCAAACACATGTGGCTCGCAATACAATTGTGACTCAAAAAAAACTTGCATCGCTTTATTCGACTCTTGTGTCACTAGAGAACATATGCACTATAATTATTCTATTTATTACCTAATGAGTCCCAAAAATGGTTTACTGAATTGAATGAGTTAAGTTTTGCATGAACTAAATGCACACTACCAACTATGAGGATAACTAAAAACAATACAATAAGTATGCCACATTTGAGAATTATAGATGACTATTGTAAGGGTGTCCAAAAAATAAGGAAATGTAATAATTATTGAAGCATGAATAGAAACCAAGGGCAAAGGATCATGGGAATTCCATATGTAAACTATACTAATATGGGTCTATGCAAGGGTGGGTGGTACAGGTTTCACAAAACTATGTAATTTTATAGGTTGCCTTAAATCCTAATTATCTAGAAGAAAAAAGGTGTAGGAATGATGTGTAATTTTTATAGATTAGAATATTGGTAAGAAAGTAGATCTAAGGTAAACCACTAAAAGGTTTTTAAGGGTGAGTATAGTGAGCTAAAGTGATGACACGATAATTTACAAACCCTGGGACCAAAAATATATATCAATGAAATAGAAATTAATAGGAATAACACCATATAAAGAATCTTAAAAATGATGATGCACAATATTAGAAAGCATAAATCTAAAACTTAAAAATAATGAAGATATTTAAACCCTAAAGTGAAACCCTATGATATTTAATACTAGGATATCCTAAGACATTTATTGTTATCACTATTACTCCTTTTCATCATAATCTTAATGCTTAATTCTATAATTATAGACACAATGAGTGATAAGTTTTTGCAACTCAACAAGGAATGTTGATGTGGAATACAAGTGGTTTATTTCTATTGCATCACCTAAGCTTAATACACCACAATTTGGAGAAGAATCTTATTCTCAAGCATGCAATGTGTGATAGGTTCATGTTAGTGGTGATTTGACATTCATGTTGGTGTTGTCATTTGAATGTGGATATCTTATTGGTCCACATGATGGTTGTCAAACCAAGTGGATGGCACATCTTCCTAACATCTTAGGTTTCATAGTATGATCCTAATTTTAACACTCGTAAAGTTTTTCTCTTCACAACCCAAAGGTGTGATGCACAATGGTTGTCAAGTTAGTTAGATGATATATCTTGAAGTACTCCTAGGTTTCATATTATTATATTAAGTTTAAAACCCATCAATTTTATCACTTCATGTCAACCCAAAAGTGTGATGTACAATGACCATTGTCTAACTCATCTTAGGAGATCAAAGACTGATTTTAAAGTTAGATGAAAAGGATTGATAAAATTTGTCATTATATTTCTAATCTCATACATGAATTTAATGTAAAGATGATAAAAGGTTAGAAATATTCTTAATGTAGTGATATAAAAAAATACTACTACATTATAGTTTAAGGCTAGTGTGGTATGTGCACCAAACATGATCAATTTAATGTTAGGACTATGTAGATGTGACAACCATGCTTCATTATAAAGAAATGGATTGTGGATTCTCCATCGTTAAGTTTAGATCATTATATTATAATTTGGTACTAAAATAAGACTATGTTTAAGTTCCCTCTTCCTTATGTAATGTGCATTCCTTTTTCTACATATTTTTATTTTTAATTCCATGGCATTCAATAAAATTAAATGTTAAAAATATTTCTTTTATAAGTATAGTTGGTTATAACATAATATTAACCAAAGTCCTAATTTCAATAATAAATATGTATTAGAAAGTTGTAAGTATTATTTAATCATAAAAAAGCTACATGATGCTAGGAAAAATTATTTAAATCTAGATTGAAACATATATAAAAATAACAATTTGATAATTAGAATAATTTAAAATATTTTAAATTAATTTAGAGATCATGAATATCAATGTTTTCTCTCATAACACTTTATTCATCATAAACTAGACGTACATATGGAAGAAGGAATTTAATTTTGATAAAAAAGCTAACTAGGATCCTCTATTATATTATCATCAACCCTTTGAAATTACATGATTTAATTAAAAAATATTTTATAAATTATTAAATAAAAATTGAAATTGCACCAAAAAAGTTTTTTCTTTCATTCATTGTATTACAATAATTTTTATTTTCATGATGCATATATTTAATTTTAGTTATAATCTATATTAATTGAAAAATAAAAAACTTTAAAAAATTCATATAAATAAAAAAATCAGTAGATATTTTGTAATAAAAATATATTAAAATTGAAGTTTTCTTTGAAAAAAATGAATTACCAGAAATGAACAAATATTTTTGTTTAATAAACTTCTAAACTCGACAAAATCATGACGATAGGTGGAAGGAGAATGGACTAAATGAAAATTTAACTTAATGCTACAGTGAATGATGAGTTAAGTCATGAAGAGCAGTTATGATGTATGGATAATGGGATGGCATCCATGCTCTAGTGTATTTTAGGGGCTGAATAGCCACTGCCTTCATTGTGAGCCAAGCATATTTCATTAGTTGATTCATGACAAGTTGACTTTTACATCTCATTTCAAAGATATAATTGTAAATGGTATCAAAGGAATATGGTGTCAATTTGAGAATTTTGAAAAAAAAAGCTTATAGTAAGGAAAGAAGATGTTTGATCTAGGCCTCTAGATAGACTTCACCTTCATCTAAAGGTTAGGAGAAGGTATAATGGTTTTAATACTGATATAGGGAAAAGTAGGGCTAGGATGTTTATTAAAATATTAAAATTACTATTTCAGTAACAATTTGGTAAATTATCTAGCAAACATGAACCTTCTTCTTGTGTTATAAATTTTAAAGTAGATTCAAGATCTTTATTAATGTTTTAAATTCCCAACACTATAATTTTGGTGAATTATCTTGCCAACGTGAGCCATTTTGTCTTGCATAAGAATTTTTTGACAACATTCTATTTAAATAGAAATTTAACCCATCTTTCAACACATTTATGAGGTTGCATGACAATAGGTTTTAGAATATATACTTGACATGGATTCAATCAACAATATTATTTCATTCATAATTGAAAAAACTAGATTTGGATTGCACTTATTCTTAACAAGACTAACCTATTTTTGTTGCTTTGTTCAAAAATTCATACCCACTAGTAACCCAAACTTTTGAGGTGTCGAGTTCTTAGAGGGACTCGGCTAAATATTGTATTTATAAATTGTAAATGTAAACTTTGCAATCCACTTAATTCCTTCATCAAATCACTGAGGTATTTTATATTTTGAATATCTTTTTTTATAGAGGATTTTATACCATCCACGAGATTATGTTTGTTTTGTTGGAAATCAAGGCATAACTTGCAACAATATGAACTTAAATATGTGGTTGCATGTAACAACCCCGGTGTTCTACTAAGTAAAATTACAAAGATTTCATGTTAAGTGAATATTCCATGATGCCATAACATAGCAATAATTTTTTTTCTTTCCAGTGTAAATTACATGCACATTTGAAACAAGCACTATTTCAAACTTCCATTGCATTTCACTGTAATTTCATAAATATTTCCATGAAATAGATTTCATTTGAATAAACTCAATTTTATCATTACATCCTTCCATATAAATGGGTTCATGATACATACATAGCTCTTTTGAGCTTCATCTGGAAATAGATATACAAGTTGGTCTTGATGCTGCCGCAATGGTGCATACATTCTAGATGTCCTCACTCACTGGTGCATACACTCCAATTGTCCCCAATGTTGGCGCAAACATCCACTTGAACCTCGGTCACTAGCTGATGAGGAGAAGCATCACTCAAGCACTTTTTTTCCAACCATGGACTCAAATGCGGTCCCTCGCACATCTGTCACATATGACAAGATGGCCCTACCCTTTGACAAAAATATTGTTTGTTAAACCTCATAAAAATAGCCTATTTGAGCTTAGTGTTGTGTTCTACACACCAAAACCTATTCATACGGTCGTTATTCCTACAAGTATGAAAATATTGAACTAGAATGCATAAAAGGAACATAGTGAATTGACAATGTAAACAGTGGCAACTTACACTACTTTGGCCAAAGTATTCTCACCCAGTGCTTCGAGTGACAGTCATCCTATTCACATACAGTTCTATAGCTCGATTTGGATTATGATCGTTCATATACTATGCTTAGGTAATTTCCTTCCATAAGTAGTCCCTAACCTTAGAAATAATTTATTCCCTTTTTTCCCAAAATACAATGGTATTTCTACCAATAAATTCCAAGCATAAGTTACCCCTTCAATGGATATTCCAATCCTAGGTATAGCATATGAGCCTTTCTATTCTACAAATTAACTTTGCATAGACAAGCAATTCACTTCAAAAGACAACCTAGTCTCAAGTATAACTTTATAAGCTAAAGTTTTAGCTACATAAGCTTCATCTAATCATAGATTAAATATTCATAAATAACTGACTCCATTCAGTAATATATCACATTAATAGGTTGTTCTCATCAAGAGAATAGCCACATCAATGAATAACCTCAATTGAAGAATAATCATATCAATAGATGATTCCATTCGAGAGTGTAATCACCTTAATAAAAAGAGTTATTCAAAAGAGTAGAATCTTGTCAACAATATGACTTCATATCAAGAGTGTAAAGCAACGAACTCAAGTAGAAACTCTAACTCAATAGGTAATGCCTCCTATATTTCCAAACATATAGAATCTCATAAACTCGAGTGATCTACTTAACCACTATTGGTGTTTTTCTTTGCAACCTTCAACCCTAAGGAAAAACACAATGTCTAAACTAGGGGATTAAAGATTTAGGGCAAGGAATTTGCACTATCAATGGATTGAAGACAAGAAAAGCTAATGAACAAGGCTATGAAATTCTTCTGCACTTTGAGCTCCATAGGACTTAGGAGGGTGTTCCTAATTGTAGGCCTGAATGTATGATAAACTTATGCCAAGAAACAAATGACAGACTTATGAAAGTGGATAGTTCTCAGATATATGAGTGATGGGTATTTTATATTCCACTAGGTTGAAGCATAATCCCATTTGCATTGAACATTATTGAGAACACATAACTTAAATACCTCCATCTCAAACACATAGAGGGATGACATATGTAATACTTTCAAAATCAACCTCTATACCCTTTTAACACCATGAAGATACTAGGACAAAGATAACTTAAACATGAAAGCAAAAGAGAACATCAAAGTAAAAGGGTTTAAAATGATTTGAACATTTTTGAACTAGATTTGGGTAATGTCATAGATCAATGCCAAATCCTTGGGCATGGAGTCAAATCTAAGATCATGAATGCAAATTTAAACAACGGCTTACCTCAAACTAGTGGCCCTTTAATATTAATGCCTTACATTAACATAACCTCTCATGTTATTGTATAATCATACTTATAGATCCATTTCATTCCCTCAAACCCACAATAATCTGCATACAAAATTTAATTCTTTGCTTGAAGAAACCCATACACAAATCACACAATTGCAAAAAGATTGCAATGAAAAATCAACATATCCTTGATATATTTAATTCATATGCAATTTGAGAATACAAAATGGAGACAACTTCTGCAATATTTTCATCAATTTGTTCAAACTAATTGACACTGTTGTAGAAATATGTACATTCATTCACTATAACATAAAACTCCAACTCTCAGCTAAGCATTTTCTATTTCCTTTTTCTAAAACCGAAGTCCAGAACCCTCCCTGATGAGAAAGAAAGAACAAATATAGAAGAAGGAGAAGCCTTAAAACTACATCTACATGCGATACTTGGCAGCATTTTTCCCCCAGATTTGCAACTAAAAATTTCTTCTCTCTTCACTCCTCATGCAACAGAAAAATTGTTTTACCCATGAAAAAGCCTTTCTCCCAGCAAAGAAGACCTTTGTTTATAGATTCAATAATCAATTAACTCACTTGAAAGCCTTTTAAATAGTGAAGATATTAAAAAATCACTTATCGAGAAAAATAACACTCTTACTTGTGCCCCCTTTTAATATTTACCCAACAAAGTAAAATGTTTATTTTACTTTAAATATTATATTGTCGGGCACTTCACTTTATATTTAAAGCTCTTGCTTTTTCAATAGTGAAAACCCCCAAATTTTTCATTGGGCAACACTTTGCTTTTAATATTTTCATGCCCAACAAATGTTTTTTGCTTTTAACAAGTGAAGGTTTTTTAAATTTGTATTGAGCTGCAAAAAACAAACATTACCCATGGGCCTTTTATATTATTCCACGGGCCCACCGTAGTCTTCCCTACGCACCTCGCAGCCTTTTCTCCTATGTCATCACCATCCCTGCAGGGCTGGCAGACGACGGTGGAGATTTAGTCCATGTTGCTTCCTTGTCCTCCATTGATTTTGCTTTGCCCTAACATTTACCTTCTGCAACTTTGGCTACCTTCTCTTGATCATGGCGAAATTAACAAATGTCTATAGTGGACAACACGCAACTCCATCTTCTCATCATTGAAGCCATGAGCATGTGCGGACTTCCACAGCCAGCATCTGGATGAACACAAGGATTTCACTCATTTATTTTGATGCTGCCAATCGGAACCAATCTACAACAAGCCTTTGCCTCTGAAGTGTTGAATTGAAAAATTTTGCATTGCAACACAATCATCAAGGCGTGAGATGTAGTTTTAGCACACCAAATACATTGCTCTTAGCAATATTCTTTTATAGATCTTGCCACTTGACTTTCATTTGGATCTAGTTCATCATGAGGAAAGTTAATTTTTGCAGATGTCCCAAATTGGTCATAAGCTATTTGATCATATTCCCTAGCAATATCTTCTCCAATGAGCAATGTTCCCAAGTAGGTGTGCTTCTTCAATACAGGATTATAATATATAGATTGAAATTTCTTTCCATTACTATAAACACATCTATAATCAATATGCCTTGTGAAGCCTAACCTCTTGGAAGCCCCTGACTGACAAAATTTATAGGATCTTCCTACTCTTCCACATCATTGAGAACAACTCATGCCCTTTTTTTTTAGTTTTCTGGCATAAGAGGGAAGGCCTTTTCCTGTGAATTTGATCACTAACTATCTCTTGCAAAGAGCAATCTGCTATAAGGTGCAGATCTTTCGAATTTAAGCTTCTTCTTGATCTAAGTTTCTTCACTTTAGTGTTGAGAAGCAATTCAGAGAAAGTTCCCTCATTTTCTTTTAGACAATGAACATGAGTATCTTCTTCCATTAAATTGGCCTCAGGTTCAACATCAAAACCTAGCTTCCCACTCTTCCAAGTTTTATCATCAAAAATTTCATCCTCATCCTTTACCACTTCTTTTTTTATGAGCTACATGTATGGGCATTGTTACGTGATGAAGGGATACTCTCATCAATGACTGCATTTGAAGGAAAATGGAATTTTGTATCTCTATTTTTCTTTGGGAGGTTGATGTTAGCATCTTCTAATTCAATCTCATACCACTCAAAATGTTTATCTGCAACATTACAATCATAACTTCCTATTGTTTCCTTATACCCAACTTGCCCTTTTCATCAACAAGATTGACCTGGTCACGAACTCTCCTAATTTGCATAGCCCTCAATTTAGATGTTCTATACACACAAGCATATTCTTACTCAATTTTGTAGTCTCTATGAAATCCGGGAATCAAACCCCGCTTTGGCAAGCGTGAACAATGATCTCCCAAATGAGAAGCCCTTTTCCCATCTTCATTTTACTCATCTCACTAAAGGAAATGTCAACATATTTTGATTAAGGTTTCACTTCCTTCTTTCCCTCGATTGCATAAGTATTCTCTATATCATGACTATTTTTCTCAATCTACAAAGAATCAAAGCCAGAAGCATGAGAGCAAGTTTTTATGTCTTTCATCTCTCTTTCCTCAGTTTGCAGTCAAGTGCAGTGTTGATCCTCAGAAATCAAAATTTGTGGCTCGTATAGGCTTGTGACCTTGTCCCTTATAGTAGAAGAATGCACTGTTAATTTACTCCTCTTTGCTTTAGGAAGCTTGCAGAAATTTGCTACTTTCTTTTTCTTCACATTTTTCCCTGTGGTTATCATAGAAATTTTCTCTGCTTTAACTGAAGGTTGATGCACTATAGATTGTATCTTGAGGAGTTTTTTGTGCAAAATAGAACCAAGCATTCTACTATCATTCAAATCATCTAACTCTTGAAGTTTAGGAAAGTTTAGTACAAAATCATAAACCCAATTCTATTACCTTTAGGTCCCTTACATAAGCTACCTCCACTATACCATCATGTAGCAAATTCAAAGTTGATGGAAAGATTAAATAGTGTTGTGACTTTATCCCATGGTGACTCAAGTGCAACACCACCCCCTTCAAGTCGATGGAAGAAACTTGTGACGATGAAAAGTGAAATACTTCATAACTGTGTAAAGCATGTCGGGTCCCCATGTGGGCCCGGCTAAAAAAAAATTGTGTTGAAACAAATTTCATCCTCAGTTGACCTGAAACTACTTCTAAATGCATCTAGCATGAAAAATTGCAGCGGGTTGTCATTAAAATTTTATTTCTAGCATATTTGCACAGTGATCAAAACTAGCCCAGTAACCTCCAAAATTGCCCTAGAAAACTAGTCAAACAACCTCCTAAAGTCATGAAAATGCACAGGCGTGTAGAAATTTGAACCAAAAATTCAACGCAATAAATGGATTGGAAAAATATATTTCGAGGTACAATATATTCAATGCCAAATTGGCTCACTCAGACTTTTCTGCAACTGCACCTATCAAAAACCAATTACGGCTCACCAAGTCACCATCTCGAAAAAATACCAAATCATCTCCTAGGAAACTACCACTAGAAATATCAAATCATTTAGGTCCATTGAGTATGTTTGCAAGAGGGATTTCCTTCAATCCACATTCTTCACAATATATTAAGGGTCAAACTTGACCTCCTTGAAACATTCTGGAAATGCATACAAACTGCATTTGCTTTCGACCTAGTAAAAATATCAAACTTGATCCTGTGGCTCTCAAACCTGACTAGGGAGCATATGAATGTGAGGGAAATGCAGAGCACCAATCCATTTGTCATCACAATCATCCAACTGTGAAATATTAGTATGAACAGGAGGCCACTTAACAGGCCTGAGAGTTTACAAACAACAAAACAGTCCCAGAACCCTCCAGCTTTGCATTTCAAAATCCTATCAAAACTCATTACATGAAGCTGAAATCATACATACATGTTCAAATATGTCAAATGAATACACTCACCAAGGGATTTGGCATGAAAGTCAACTAGGTCTGAATTATGACCCTCCAAAGTAGGTCATTGGGGCAGATTTTTCAAGAGCGCTTCTGAGTATGCAAAGCAATTTTTTTTATCATGGGAACTTAAAATTTTGTAGTCCCAACATTGGCTCTTATAGGGGACGCATTCCCCTTGCAGGCATGGCGAGATTCTAGATATCTAGGGAGTAGACCAAGTGTCAAATCTATTGGGTACTTTAAAACCGCTCCATTATGTTGCATTGGAACACATTTTTCAAACTTTATTTGGTGGCCCCGGGCCCCCAAAAGTGAAGTACCAATCCTTACCTCTATCAAACACTTTTTTCTCTGCTATCTACACTAGGCCAAGTTTGAAAACACTACCATAAACTGCCCACAAACTAGCCCTGTCACTGACATGCCTTACCATATCACTGTGCTTTCCAATGTCACCACTAACTCTATCAATCTGCAATTTGCAATCAGACACTAATCGAAGTCCATAATCATTGTGACATTTTTACCTTGGTCAGCTCATTGTCATGTTCCACTAAATGCTCACCCAACTGAACTGAGAAATTGAAACATTCATAGTCCATTTGACCATTGACATCATAAACTTTGACATCAAAATCAATTTGCACATCGAAATAAAAAATTTCATAAACACTTTGTTGTGCACTATGCAAACAACCCCCAGGTGCATCAAAAAGAAAAAGTGCATATTCAGGAGCCTCCTTGAATTGGGCATCATGACATGAGCACATATTTAGGAATTTTGATTCAGCTACATCAAAACACTCCTTGGTGTCATGGAAATGGAGATCATATGCATCATCAACATCCCAAAACTGAGTAAATGTAATCATCTCAAGTTCAGTAACATATTCTGATTCATTTTTTAAATCATCATTTAGCTCAATGCAAAATTCTTTAAAAGAAGGCTCAAACAATTCAAAAACAACAGGGTCATCAAAGAGACATTCATGTGCATTAGTAATTTCATGTGTAATATTAGTTGAAAGGAATATTGACCTATGTGCCAAAGACTCACTACTATCTGAAATTTGTTCATTTGCAATAGAACAAGAATCTTCATTCTCTTTCACACTAATGCACTCCTCATTAAAAAAAAACATGTTCATTTTCATGTTGTGAAGACAAGAAACATCAGCAAAGAAGCACCCATACTCAATTTCACATTCACTAACATGAGATCCACCATTACTTTCATCTTTTGGCTGCCCTACACATAGATCAAAAGGTTCTACAGTATCAACACATTCTGAAATTTTGTTGTCAAATAAATCAACAAGCTTTTCAATATTATCAATTGGTAATAATGTTGATTCAAGATCCATGTGCTTGTCATAATGTATAACTTGATCATTCAAAAATGAATCCCTTCTTTCATCAATGTGTACATCATCATCCCCTTCATATATAGCTGACATTTCCATCTCTACTTCATATAAACAATCATGAGCAGTAGGGACATAAGCACATTCATCAACATCTTTATCATCTCTAGCGTTGTGCTCAGGATCAACATATTGAACACACACATTCTTATCTTCAAATTCATCATCATTCATAGAGCTAACATGCTCTATTGATGGTAAACCCGAATTACATTCTAGGTATTCATCAAATGGGATTTTTTCATTCACTTGCAGACAAGTGACTTCATCAATGTTCATATCATTACATCCTTTATGTGAATAAAATACCTCTAAGCAATCCTCATAGGGGCATTCATAATCCTCAGAAGAGAAATTAGTTTCGTTGTCATCATGATCTTCATCACAAGAAAACTCATCACTACATAAATTATGCTCAAAATTTTTAGAGTGAGTGCTTAAACCTTCATCTTCAATATCCTGACCACTGATTTGTGATGAGAAATCAGAAACACTTACAAGTGTATATTTATCTTCATCACTGGTATACAGATCTGCATATATGTTTCTTGTGAGTTGATTACAATCATTACCTTCATCCATACAACAAGATGGATTTTCATTTTCTGATATACTCTTTTCACTTTTTTGCATTGTTTTTTTTATTTTTCTCAATAGGACAACCACTACTAACATTTTGAGACATCACATTTTATGCATAGTCACAATTGGCTCCTTCAACAATCTTTATCCAATCAAGTACTTGATCAAAACTATGAGGTTTCAATTCTTTTGGCAAGGTACTCAGTCCAGACTCATAGATTTCACAAAACATATCAATGCACGTTGAATCCTTAGGTCTAAAATTCTTGGGAACCTCCAACAAAGCACCCAAAAACCTTGAGAACAAATCATAAGGTGATTCTCCCTTATGCCTCTTCATGTTAGACAATTCTTGAACAAAAGACATCTGATCAACATTGCTCAAATTTTGTTGATGTTCAACTTGGAGCTCACTATGATCTGCATGTTGTGATGATGGAAAAATCAGAACAACAAAAGCATTATCATCTTGACAAACATTTCTATTGTCTAATCCAAAAATTCTATTTGCATGAGGTGTGCTAGGACAATAAACGCTCGTAGCCATATAACCTTTCATCATTGAATATTTCAGATTGTTCTCAATATTCATGGCAATTTGATATGCCTAGTGTAATGTTGCAGGCTCTTTATCTCTTAGCAGATAACTCATTTCTCCCTCAAATGCACCTAAGTACACAATCAAACATACTACATCATTTGGTCTTAGATTTTTGGAATATCCCTTTTTCCTTTGCAAATCTGAGATTGAAAGTTGGGACTATCTCATCCTCTTCTTTCTCAATGTTCATAAGTTTTTGTCTTGCTGAAATGGGATCAACCCTTTCACCAAACTATCCCATGAATGTTGCTTTGAACTCATTCCATGAAGAAATAGAGCATGTTGGTAAATAAGAGAACCAGTCTCTTGCATCTCCCTTTAGAGACTAAATAAATAGCCTCATGATCACATCCTCATGATCTACCTCATAGTCATCCATTAAATTATTGAATTCTTGCAAATGCCTATTAGTTGATTCAGACTTCTCACCATTGAATTTTGGTATTTTATCTCTGATTTTAGATGGTATGACATTTGGGAAACCACAAATGCCACTGAAATTTATGTCTTTGTACCTTTCAATGCTGAAATTTCTTTGACAACCTGGTTGGGGCTGATCACAAACCATGGTTGCACTAGGAACCATACAAGGATGCATATATTGATGCATTTTGATATGCCTTTTCAAAAACTTTCATAGTAATGCAGCTATTATTCACATAGTTCCTAGCTTCCTTATACAACATATGACCTTAAACCCTTTACAAAGTATGACATTTTGTTTCAACTATGTTTAAGGTCTATTCACCATGAGTAGCTCTAAGCAAAACAAGCATACTTATACATAATACTAACTGCAACTTTTATCATAGAAGTATGCAAATTCAGTATTGCTATCCTTTTCCTTTCTTAGTGCTATTTCACCTAATAGGGAATCATTTATCATTTTAAGGATTGAAGACTTCTCATTAACTACTTTCAAACATAATAATACTTTCTTTAAGTTTATCAGGATACCTGGAAACTTGTAGCAGTTGCTGACCTTTCTTCCTAACTAAATTTTTTACAGATCTACAACTTTTATGTATCCTTTATTAGGTTCTTTAGACAAAGTCACCACCTCTCATCATAGAGGACTGAACTTCAAGCAATATGAATCTCATTCAAAGATAAATTCCCCTCTGGGTCTTCTCCCACAGTAGAGTTACACATAAATTCATTTAAAGCTGATGCAACACAACCACTTCCAGGTTTGAAAACTTCTCAATATCTGAACTAAATGTTCAGATTCACCAAATTCTTGACTCTATGATATGACAATCCACAACTAGAGATTCAAAGTTCTCCCCAGTAGGGTCGCCAATCTATTGGTGGTTTCTAAAGAACCAAGCAGATCTCACCAAGCATCTATGAATTTTCCAGATTCAATTCTTGAATACTTAGGAGATGATTGGCCAATGAATGAGAGGAAGCTAAAATGCTTCCCTCCTACACTTTGGGCTCTACAAAACCTAGGAGGGTGATCCCACAATGTGTGTCTTACAATCTTGCTATACAATTATATCACACATTGCATAATAAACAGATACATTCTCATTTAAATGCTAAATAGATGAAACCTTTAAAGAAACTGGCAATTCCTTTGAAAGATCAAACACCTAAAGCTGAGAATTCACACAACACCAACCTCAACAAAAGGAGATCAATTAAAATGTTGTTTATGAATATTGTTCTCAAATTAAAAACTAGAACTATAGGAAATGCACTTTAACACCTTTAGATCAGTACCTTATCTTGGGGCAAGGAGTCAAAACACAATAAATTGAACTATAAGGTGATTTTAATTCCAAACAGCCATGATCTTTGTGAAAATGCATTAAAATTCACATACCAAAACTCAGACTCTATGACTACTTATCAGATCCACTAAACATTTATATGAATTCATGCTTTAATCAAGATATTTTAACTAATTCATTAAACTAGAGCGAGAATTAAAACATACATCAATGCAAAATAACAATGAAGATTAATGAAAGGATCATTGATTGAATTTTCATTAATAACTCATATAGAATGCTACAACTAGAGAGACAATAGACTCAAAATATTTGCATTGTCATTCAGACATGCTTGGAAATCATACAATTTACAAAATCTACTCGATCGACTCAAACCCTAAGATACAAACTCAAAATGTATTTTCTCTGTGTTCTCCATTTGCATTTTCAGCTCTAGAATTCAAAAAGAGATCCACACAAATGACCCTAAATTTAGTTTTATAAGAACAAGGGAGAAAAACAAGCTTTAGGCCGAAATGTACACATGTCACATTTTCATTTGACAACCTAAACCTATCATTCCATGAGGAATGGTTACAACAAACTGAAAGAATATTCTCTATTGAGACAAAGGTTTTCTTTTTGTTGGTGGAGACTCCCGCGCCTTCCAAAAGGAAGTTTGTTGAAGAGAGTGGTCTTCAAACTGTTGCAAAATCTTTATTATTTTCAATAAAATGACAAAAAGCATCCAAAAGGAGGGAAAAGGTGGATCAAAATCTAGATCAGCATCCAAATCATCAATAGTCAACACTTGCTATATTTTGAATTTGGTGAGACATATCTTTTATGCATTGCAATCTCTAAGGCCAGACCTACACTATACTCGGCCATGTATATGTTTTCTCCATCCCTGTACTTACAACTCCAACTCATCAATGAAAACCTTCCACAATTCATATTTTGTGTCAGAAGGCCAATTAAATCTAATAAATTCATCCATCTTCTTTTTGTAAGGAGCATATTTTTCCATCACTGAATTGGCTTCTTTATCAAAATCTTTCAGGAAGCTAATGATGAAAGACAGCTTCTCAAGAGTATTCTTCAATATATCAATATAAATACTCTCACATATGAGAGATGCTTGAGAAAGAATAGTTGTATCTACCTCATCTTTCCATGTCTATAGAGGTTTTACCTCATCATACATGTGTTGAATATCGAGTAGCAATACCAAATCTTCATCATCAAACTTTGACTTCAATTCTCTTATTTTCACCTCCAAAGGAGCAATATACTCTTAAAACCTTTATTCTTTAATCTCTTTGACAAATTTATATGTAGGGCCAATCTTTGGATATTTATCTTTTTGATGTGTTGACCCAAATGAAATGAGCTTCAAGTTATCAAATTTGGGGATACATCTATCCATTATTGGAGTTGCCAAACCCTTGTCCCTTTGAGATAGTTTTATTATTTGCAACATCAAAGAATAATTTGAATGAATACTATTTAATTTTCTCTGAATCTTCTCATTCATATGCCCTAGAACTATATGAACAATCTTGGAATTGTTCTCATATATAGTATCTTGAACCTATGCAAACAATTTCTTATACACCTCAATTTGCAAAAATAATTGCTCCTTGGTGGGCTCATTTGATCTAGCTGCACCTGATGTGCTTGGCTCCTCAACTATAAGTGATTCTTGGCCCAAGTTGTATGCAATTATTTCTAAAGAATGTTCTAGTGGAGGAGGAGAATATTGAGGATGTTCCATTGAAGAAGTGGGTGCATCATGACTTGAGCTAGATGGGCCTTGAGTCCTCAATGTTTCCATCTATTGCTTGTATAGTGCTAGCTCTGTTTCCAATTCAACTACCCTTTGCTGACTCTTATCGAACTCATCAACTAGTTCATTGTATTTACCCCTATATAAGTCTTTATCAGTAGTGAGACTCTCTACTATTGCCTTAGTGAATTTAGCAACGTTTATTATCATGTTGGCTACTTCCAATGTTGAAGTATCAAAAACTCTGCTTATAATCAATTTCCCACTGAAGTAAGTTGGTTCTGCAACTCTTGGCTTCCTAGAACCCAGAGACAATGACCAAATAGCCAATGCATCCCATTCCTCACTAAATGTTGACCCTTGTAGTGCCAATTTGGCTTCTTCCTCAGTTTGAAAGAAGGGCCTTTCAGACCTTCTTATTGTATCTAACACAACTGCATCAAAAATATCCCATTTAGGTAGCAATTTAATATACCACTTTTCTACACAAGTGCTCTGCCTTCTTCAGTTGTGATACCTTGGAATTCTTTCCTCATCACCTTCCTTACATTTTCCTAAATAAACCTGATAGGAAGTTCTGGATGTAGGCTCCTTTCTTTTGCCACATTCTCTGCATATTATGGAGCCTTAGCTCTCCACACAAAATCCTTGAATGCTTTAGTCTCAATAAAACAATCGTCTTCCATAAATGCCTTACAAGCTTCCTGCCTCAAATCATCTACATTATTCAAACCACTTATATTAGCCTTTCCTAGTCTAAGGTTGCTTTTAGTAATACTTGATGCAACCTCCCTTGGGGGAGGAGGCATTCCTTGTTGTGTCTCTTTTGGTGTGACCAGGATGTCATATTCATCTATTTCAGGGTAATCAACTACCCTGCCTACCTTAGTCCTTTTCCTTTTGGTTGGTGGCTACTTTGATGGAGAAGGACCTCTTGGAGGTGAATCAATATCAATCACAATAAGTGGAGCCTGTTTGGAAGGTGATGGCACTGACATCATGGGAGAATTTTCCCTTGACCCCTCTAATGTAGTAGGGGTTGGAAGTGTTTGTGGCTTTTTAACTGCCTCCTTCTTCTTGGAGTAAACTCTGACTTTTGGTGGTGGTTGATAAGAGGGTCTCTCCTCCAATACTTTTGTTGGTTCTTCTTCCATAGCCATTACTTTCCATTACTTTCCACTTGTATGTGATTGTGTGTTCTTTCAAAATACCCACTATATTCTCAAAATTATCCAGCACATACATGACTCCATTCAATTCACCCTTAATGGTCAGCAAAGGGTCATAGTTGGGATCTAATTTTGCAACCTTTTCCACCATCTTATTGAAATAAAGGTATGTTGCTTTCCTTTCTTCCTATTTAGGAAAATCAAAAATGTTCCTAATTACATCTTTAGGATAATAGAAATTGTGAACAAAAGAACCACTTCTATTCTTTGCCTTTAGAGCAACAATGAAACCTTTTGGGTCATGATTTCTTGGGCACACAGTTTTCAATCCACAAGGCGCTAGAACCTACCCCAATTTTTTCCATCCCTCCTTTGCCATGACAAAATCTACAAACACTATCCACTCTAGAAAGAATGAGCCTTTCTTCAGTGTTTTGGGCAGGTGTACCATTTGTGTTGCTCCCAATTGCCTCATAATCTCAAGGAATCCAATCCTCAATGACACATCTCTTAGTAGTGCATTTGGATTCACATTTGTGCCATAAACTTTGAAGATTGTTGTGTTGGGGCATGGAATTATATCCCCTCAATTTTGGTTCAAATTCATATCAGACCTCCTTTCCATGGGCCCCATAAAATCATGTATTTCCTTAGGGATCCCTGGTGAATCACAAACCAAGAACCTTCTCAATTTGGAGGCAAAGAAATTGTGGAAGACAATGTAGTGAAATTTCAAATCATCTTTATCAAGAATTTGAGTCCAACATTGGATAGGCAGCTCAATATCACCTTCCTTCTTCTTCAATGTCATGTCTTTACCAAAATTCTTCTCTCCCTTGTATGGGAACATATGCATCAAGACAAAATACAACCAAAATTTTACCCAATGCTTTCTTTCCTTTAATGCAATCAAACCTTGATGAATTTTTTCTGCCAAGTATGTGGCATAGTCATAAACTACATTAAAATTTGGGTGTTGCAAATGTGTTGCCATATACATGTAACCCCTCGGTATAGTGGTTGGTGGATCATAACCAATGATTTGGCACAAGGAGTACACTATTTTCTTGAAGTAACTGGAAAAATACTTCATGAGGAAAGGGTCCAATTCATCTTTACCAATCCTTATCTATTTTTTAGACTTCCCAACCCCAGTACTTGCAGTGTGCATGGGTAACATTGTTGTCCTAAACAAAACCTTAGTACTCTCATATTCCTTCCTAAAATCATCAAGATCAATGGGGATCATATCCTTATTCCATTTATGCAACTGGAAGATTTTTGCAATCTCCTCTTTAGTTATCTTGAGCATTTCAACACCATCAAATGCCCTGACCACTCTAGAAACAGGGTCATACCTTGCAACTATGCCTTTCAATAGGTCTACATCCATGTATACATTTGGGACGACCATGTTCCCCATATCCAACCTCCAAGTGTTGCAAACAGGGACTCCACAATTTATGTTCCCAGCCTAGTTTTGGAACAATTTCCATCCAGTGAAGGGAAACTCGACATCCTTGATAAAATGTTGCTTCTCTAGTAATTCCTCTTTAATTGCAGGGCCATAAAATAGAGTTCTTCCCTTGGCCATTTTGTTGGTTGAGGGTTTCAAATGGTCAATAATGTCTTGGGTAAGAGGTATGGATGTGGTTTCAGAACTAGAAACCTGAGCCTTGGGTTCCATTGGTAACAAGGTGGGTTCAGACTAACCTAGGGTTTTGACACTGAAAGGTTCAGAACCAATCTTTTCTATTCAAAACCTAGGGCACGAATCAAAGGTATAATTTCAATGGTTTGACAAAAATTCACAACTTATATGCAATCCCAAACCACTACAAAGCAACTAAAGAACTTGCAAACCAATTCAACTGAAAAACACAGTGAATATTTACCCTAATTCAAGACAATTTGGATAAAGCACAAAGAATGGCATTTGTTTTACTTACAACTTTTTTCACTTGAAGGAAAGCCTAATTTTGATTGTGTCAAACTCTAGAATGCTCTTCTCGATCTCCTAGATGTTTCAAACTCGTTTGCAATCTGCAATTATGTGAAAAAATAATCTTTTATGTACATTTAGGTTGAGATTGTGTAGCTCTAGATGTCTTTTCCACCATTACTGCTCGCTCACGCAAAGTAAAACAACTCTCATGTTCACATCATCAATTTTGAATATCAACCATCGATCTCCTTATGAGATGGCACTTTGGATGACTCAGATTGAGTCAATAATGTTTGAATTTTTGTCCCCATCATTCAACTATCCTTCAGCCAATGAATTTTTGTCGGTTGGACTGCTGACTCATTCATTTTCTGGGCTCCATCTTCTTTCTTTCCAAGCGATGGGAGAATCCACGTGGTGGTATCCTACTAACTCCACTACTTTTCATAAAACATTATTTTAATCCTATGGGGTGAGTAGGGAATGGTTGAGATTAAATCTCAACATTGCATCTCGATCGTCGATTTAAAAATTTAAGATGTCAGGTATGTGAGTGGAGACCAGGCCCCACCCTTGCAACGGTACACATGTCAACAGCCCGCTAACCCCATTGCTTTTCAAAAAGTATTATTTAATTCCCACGGGACTGGTGAGGAGTGGCCAGGATCAAATCCTTTGATCTAAAGGTCAACAAATATGCACATGCATAAACATTAGTTTTTAAAAAGGGACCTGACTAGGTCGATGGGACTAAGACCTTGAGATTAATGACTTAATACTTAATTCGCTCTTAACTTAGGAAATATTTCCACCCAACTCAAGAAAATTAAAGCAACGGTAATGTTGGATGACTGACAAAACTAGACCAAGGGGTCAGTAATAATATGCTTGCAATGGCTCAAGTTGTAACTCAAGTGACTAGTAGCTAGGTGTAACAAGTCAATGAAGAAATAGAATGCCCAGGGTTTAAGACTGTGCAAATATGAAATGAAGGATTTTGAACTAAAACCCTAAACCCTACCCTAAGGGAAAGAGGCAACAAATCATCACAAGGCAAGGAACCAACTCAAAAAATTTAGAATTCAGAAACTTTACTAGTGGCTCATGCTCAGGGATGCATACCCCTAGCGGGTATGGCGAGAATTCAGATCTTAGGGTTGAAGAAGACCAACACAGAGAAACAAAAACCAAGGAGCTTTCCAAGACAGGGCAAGTAGATGCAAACAAAAGAAAACACACCAAACCTATATACACTAATTACAGGACTATACAATGTACATGGAAAACAACCTATTTCAAGAGAAATAGGGCTTCAAGAACTGTCCATGTATTGGCAGCTCTAGGATTTCACCTATCAAGGATTGCAAGAAGTATGAGTCCTCTTGGTGTGTATCTACAATCAAGTATGGGCCAAGCCACAGAGGATCAAATTTCTTATGTTTTCCTTTGTCTTCTATCCTTTCATTCCACATCAAGACCATGCATCGAACTTCAAATTTCTTTCAATGGCCTTCTTATCATACAGATGCTTAACTTGGAGCTACAAATTTTCATTTCTCTTATGAACTTCTCTTCTTGTTTCATCAAGCTTAGCTAGCTCCTCCATTCTATGTTGCATCTCATCACAGATGTTTGTGTCATACTCCTGAAAAAACTTGTACATTTTCAACAATTTGTTCTAGGGTATCCTTGCTTCTATCCCATATACAAGGTTGAATGGTGATTTCCCAATGACCTTCTTGACAGTAGTCCTATCAGCCCATAATGCAAGTTGCAATTTTGAATCCCAAGCCTTTTTATTTTTCTCAATCATTTGTTTGATGATCTTCATCAAACTATTGTTGTTGGATTTTGCTTGTCCATTCCCTTGAGGATGATAGTGAGATGAATAGTAGATACATATAACATGCTTATTACAAAAGTTAGTAAATTCCTCTGATCTGAAACACATGGCATTGTTAGAGATAATCCTTTCTAGGACTCCAAATCTAATCAATATATTATTTTATCAAAAAATTAATCACTACTTTACTTGTTGCTTTCCTTGTGGGAATTGCTTCTACCCACTTTGTAAAATAATCTATTGCAACAAGGATCCAGGAGTGTCCCCCACTTGACTTCTCTAATATTTCACCAATAAATTTAATGCCCCATTGTTGAAAAGGTGCTTGAACTGAGATTGATCTAAGAGGCAGATTACCTGAGAACTTCAATTTTCCAGTGAATCTTTGGCAAGCATCACATTTCTTAACAAATCTATGAGCATCCTTGAACATAGTTGGCCACCAAAATCTTGGTCTCAGTATTTTATGAGCAGTGGTCTTTTCCATGTAGTGACCTCCACATGATCCATTATGCATTTCATTTAAAATCTCTTATGCCTAATCTCCATCCACACATATAAGTAACACACCCTCTAGGCTTCTCCACAAGATTTCACCATCAATAATGATGTATTTGATAGCCTACAGCTTTAGAGTTCTTCTCTCATTATTAGGCATGCCATTAGGGCATTGCATATTCTACAGGTATTCGATAATTCTTTTGTACCATCCACAGGTCTACATGTCACACATAGGTGCAACATTCTCGTGTTCAACTTGATTTATCTAGTTTGATTCTAAGTTGGTCTCAACCATCAACTTAGCCAAACCTTGACCTCTCACCAGTTTGGTAATCTGGACATCAATATTGAATTCTCGGATCCTGTTGATCCATCTACATCTTTGGCCTGTGTTTTCCTGTTGGGTGAAAATATCTTTGACTGCAACACTTGGGACATATGCCACCACAGTTGCTCCCATCAAATATGTTCTAAAAATTTTCACAGCCTTAACCAATGCATAGGCTTGCTTTTCTGTCATGTCATATTTAAGCTTAGCTGCCTACAAAGACTTGTTGAAGAAAGAAATAGGTTGATCAAAGCCTTCATTATTCTTTTGTAATAATACTCCTACCATAGTATGAAATGAAACAAAAGTAAATAATTGAAATGGCTTTGCATAATCAGGAGATTTGAGCACAATAACCTCCTTGATGGCTTGTTTTATATGTTGAAAAGATTTAGATGGCTCTTCTTTCCATACTATCTTCTTACCCTTCTTTAACATTTTGGAGATGGGCCTAACAATCTCAATAAAGTTAGTGACAAATCTTCTCACAAAATTAATTTGCCTAAAAAATGATTGAATCCCTTTTGCATTTTTAGGTTGTGGGATTTTGTTTATTGCTGCCACACATTCAAGATCAATCCTAACCCCTTCTTTAGAGACAATGTGTCCTAATAGCTTACCTTCCTTAACCCCAAAAACACATTTCTTAGCATTCAAGGAAATCCCATATTCCAAATATCTAACAAATATCTTCTCCAAATACGAACAATGATCTTCTTCCTTCTTGTTGTGTGTAGTCAAGTCATCTTGGTATATAGCTAG
The DNA here is from genome assembly GCA_007258455.2 of Sequoia sempervirens. Taxonomy (NCBI): domain Eukaryota; kingdom Viridiplantae; phylum Streptophyta; class Pinopsida; order Cupressales; family Cupressaceae; genus Sequoia; species Sequoia sempervirens. The sequence continues at coordinate 11,997 of VDFB02335738.1, read as the reverse complement.
GAATAGATCAATAAAATCGGCAAAGGCCACATCCATGGCTCTCTAAAATGTAGCATGAACATTGATTAGGCCAAATGGAATTCTCACATACACATAGGTTCCCCATGGTGTAGTGAATGCAATCTTGTATTGTTTAGATTCTTTCACCATGACCTGGTTATAGCCTGAGAACCCATCCATCATTGATAGCAATTCACACCCTATCACCTTCTGCAACATAGCCTCCATATTAGGCAATGGGTAATTTTCTTTCAAGGATGATACATTTAAATTCCTAAAATCCACACAGAGTCTCAGGTCACCATTCTTCTTCCGAACTGGAACTATACATGTTTATACTTTCTTAACAAGGAAATCAACATGGTTCTAATATGTGGCTTCATTTTCTTTCCTATGTATACCTTCTTGGGAGAGTTTTCAATTCCAAGATTAATTTCTTCCAAATCTTCCTTGTGGGAAGATGTCTGCTTAACATTTGTTTTATCAGGGTCATCAAAGAACCTCTCCAATGCAACCAATCCTTTGGGAATCTTGTTGGTTTTCAATTGCATTACTTCATTCCCAAACAGTGTTTCTTTATAATTAACTTCCACCACTAATGCACCGAAGTCAATTTCCTAGCTTTCATATTGGTCAATACAATGCAAAAATTTCAAAATATCATTATCATCATCAAATACTTGCCAGTTACAAATATTATCAGGCAATGTAGGCCAAGTTTACACCTTTATTTTTGAAATGCCATCAAAAGTGACATCATCTAATCTGATAGCAATACTTGCTAGCAAATCTTCTCTCACATTCTTTCCCCTTTCTAGCCAATCAATATTAAAAGAATCAAAAGACTCAATGGTATCCCAAACAATATTCCTATATTACTACTTAAGTCTTGTATTTTTGGAAATGAATGTAGACCTAACCTGGGATATCACTAGTTCAGAATCACCCAATACTTTTAACATTTTAATGCCATGCTTTGAAGCTATCTTTAGACCAAGCAACAAAGCCTCATATTCGTCCACGTTATTTATGCAAGTAAATTTCAACAAGAAAGAGTATTTGAATGTTTTACCTTGTGGGGAAATGAGGATAACTCCTGCACCCGAGCCCTCCTTGGAACAAGCTCCATCAAAGTACATGGTCCAGAGAGCATCTCCTTGTGATGCATCTAAGACTTCTCTATCAATTGGTGTAGGCTTAACCTCTTCCTCTTGTTTCAATTCTTCAACCCGAAAAGTGTCCAAACCAATATCCACAAAGTGAATTCTCTCTGGTTCCTCTGGTTCATTAGTATACTCAATCATATGATGGGCTCTTGGTTCTCTAGCAAATTTGACATCATTTTGGTCAATGGAAAAGGTAGCAAATGATAAATCACACTATATGCTTCCACCCATGGATGCACTCCACTGTCTTGACAACAACATCCCATAATTTGGTGGGATATCCACCACTGTGATACTAATGTATAACTCCTTCTCAGGGAATGTTGCAAGCTTGTATGGGATTCTATTAATCACTCCTATGACAGACACCTCTCTAGAGTCCATAGAATAACACTTTCCATAAGTTTTATCAATCTTCAAACCCATTTCCTTCATGATTTCCACTGGCATCACATTGTTTGAGGCCCCTGAATCAGTCATGCAGCTTTTTAGCAACTTCCCATGAATAATCAAGCTCAGAAAAAATGGGTTGACCTGACTTGGGCTTGCAGTAATTGTGGTTCCCAAGTATATCTCAAGATTTTCATTAATTACCCCTTCCACTTCATCATTATTTTCCTAATCTTTGTTCACTTGGGTGGATCAATCATCACCTTATCTTTACCAACCATAGCAGCACAGTTAATGAGAGCAACTGCCTTGTTCTTATGTTCATCAATCCTCATCATCTCTAACAATAGGACTGTAATCTTGACCTGAGACAACATTTGGAACATATCCACATAAGCATACTTTGGTAATTCAGGAAGTATTATTTCCTTGGCTATTACCTTATCATCTTGTTTTTCAACCTTTTCAGCTCTTGACTTCTGATCTTTAGCCTTCACATCTTGGACAATAACTTCCTTATCTGTCTTGACATTATCAATCTTTTTAGCCCAAATTCTAGCTCCTTTACCTTACTTAGGTTTCGTCTCTTCTTTCTTAATTTCTATCTTGGTCCCTTTGTTTTCTGCATTCTTTTCCTTGATAAACATGCTGCCAGGCTTACCCTAACTACCATTCACAATTCTATTTCTCAGATGTATATTATTTCTTGCTTAAGTAGCCAATGCATTTGTCATATTTTCAATTTCTTCATTTGAAGGTCTCCTTAGAGAAATATTGGCTAACTCAAGATTCTAAAAATTGCAATAATTGTCTATCTCTTCATCTAAAAACACTTGTTGATGATAAACAATCACTTCCTACCTTTGCACGTCCACATCACTTTTTTCAAGCTCATCATCAGAAGAGTAGTCATCACAGGCGAGATCTGATTTAGTCATAAGCACATTCACTATTTCATCATGATCATGAGGAGAATCATAACCTCCTTGATCATCCTACGACTCTTCTACAGATCTTGCAATAGCACATTACTGTGAAGAATGAGGCAATTGACATACTCCACACCATGGAAAATCTTTAGTAACATTTGTGGAATGCTTTTACAACAGGTTAGGTATACCTTGAGCATTTTTTTTATTATTGTGAACTAGCTTTTCATTGTGCCAGTTAGTATGATAAGGGAAATCCTGCAATCTTGGTGGCCTTTCATTCCTTTGGAACTGAGGTTTTTCATTTTTTGCTACTTTTTGCAACAAATTAACAATATGATCCAACTTCTCATCAAAAGCTACAGCTTTTCCAGCTTTTTCATTTTGAGCTCTTGGATTCTTTAAGGCTTTAGGGTCATCTCTTCTCCCCACTTTACTTGATGCTCTTCTATTGTTCTTTGTGTGAACTACCATTTTATAAGCATCTCTTAAATTTTGTGGGTTCTTATCTCTAAGCAAGTAACACATTTTTGAATCAAATGCATTGAAATATACCACTAAGCATGCACTTTCATTTGGCCTCAAATAGGCTGGAACTCTATTCATGGCTTTCTGAAATCTTACATTAAATTCGGTTACCATTTCATTATGTCCCTTAGTGATATTATTGAAATCATTTAACATAAACCTAGGATTGGTCTTATCTCCATATTGCTCTCTAAACACTCTGTAGAAAGCATCTTTTGAATAAATGCTTGCATTAGGAAAACTCCTATACCAATCTCTAGCATCTTTTTTCAATGATTGCATGAAATACTTCATTGCAACATCATCATCCCAAAGCTCAAAATCTTCAACAAAGCTCTAAAAAACTTTCAGGTAATCTTCACCACTTAAAGCATTATTACCAATAAACGTTGGTACATGTTTTCTTGCATTATCAGGAACAAGATTTGGGTACCCTGGAATTGTATCAAAGCATAGTTGTCTATACCTATCAGTATGCAATTTTCTTCTTCCAAAGGATCCCTCTTGTTCATTCTGGTTGTCATGATTCCTTCTCCTATCATAATTGCCTTCAGGCCTTCCAGTGTCAAATACTCACAGTTGAGAATCATCTTGATTATGTTGTTGAGTATTCCTAGCCCTATTTTTTGGTTGTGAATACAAATTGGAATTGTTTGCATTGGACACATGGTTATCATTTGAATGGGTATTTGAAGATGATGCACAAGATATTTGGGTTTCAGGAACAAAAGTCTTTATGGTGGATTCTAAGAAACCTAGTTTCTTCTTCATTTTTGTATTCATAGCTAGCAATTCCATCTCTTGCACTTTCCTTTGCAATTCCTCATTTTCTTTTATTAACTTATCAACCAATGAGATAGAATTATTTTATGTTGTGTCCTTCTGAGAAAAACCTCCCTTATTTATCTTTATACCCCCAACTGGTTTCTTTCCCTTAACATCAGTCTAGGAAGCAACATTTGTACTACTAAGTACAGGATCAACTACAAGAGAAGCTTTCACATTAAGATATGTCCATGAATTTACACAAGAGTTATCAACTGAGGCAGTTATAGGCTCCCTACGTACATTCTCTTTCACTGTAGGACCAGTTGTTTGGGTAGATTGAGCTGCTAATTTTTCTAGTTCTCTCATTTGCTCAACCTTTCTTCTTAGCATGTTTCTCTCAACCATAGCTTCCCTTATTCTTTATTCTTTCTCCTTATCCCTCTTTCTCCTCGACTCATCTAGTGCTAATGCTTCTCTTCTAAGTTGTTGCATATCATTGAAGATTTCTTCCTCTTTCCTGTGGTGGTAATGATTAGATGTGGCTATGTGGAGCCCGACCAGCCTCCAAGTGGGAGATTGTTGGTATGTGGTGACTAATCATGCTATAATATACACCGGACATGTATCCTCACTAGGTTCTAGGGTCAAGCCTGTGGGGTTCTTCCGAGGAAGGAAAGCCTCAGAAAAAAATTCCCATTTTTTTGCAGACACTGAAAATGGAAAAATCACCGAAAAAGAAAAAATGACTTTGTAAAACCCTAATTTTGGAAGCTTCTTAAAATCTTGTTATAAGAGGTTGGGATGGGGGTTACAGTATGTAGAAAAAAGGCAATTATTCATGATATTTTAATAAGTTTTGCAATAGATAATAAAATCATTGGATGGCTGCAGTTTTGTGGATGTAGCCTGGATTGGGTGAACTACATTAAATTTTATTGTTGTCTTATTTCTGCTATAATTTTCTGTGTGATTTATTTCTCTATTTTATTGATTAAAGTTGCATTTAATTGTTAGATATCTACTTCTAACCCTAATAGATTCACTGTAGGGGCATATTCATCAAACCTAGTTAATAAATCATGAGGAAGAGGAGAATTTGTGTTAGAAACTGAGGATAAATTCCCTACAACCCTAGCACGACTAGCATTTACATTATCTTGTTGTATTCTTTCTCTCTCCCTTCTGTGTTTAGCTATTAAAGCTTGATTTGGGAATTGCTCACTCACAACATTTTTCATAACTTCCCCTCTTTCAGGAGATGCACCATCACTTAGCTCTAACAAGTTTCTTTCATGTTTAGAACTAGAAGCATAATGAATTTCATGTTTGGGAGTTGGATCAGGAGTAGACTTACTTGTTCTTGTATCCTTTGCTTTCACCCATTTTCCATGAGTGTTCTTGGGAAATTCTCCTTCCAATATTTTTTGTGGATGTTTCTTCATGTTGCGACAGGTTCCTCGCATTTTTGCTTGAATCTTCTTTATTTTTTTCAACCTTTTTGACTTTCTTCTATTCTTCCTCTTCACTTCTTTGATATCTTCCGATATTGGCACACACTAGTGCAGAGATTTTAGAGTCGCCACCCAAATTGGTTGGGACAAATTTGTAGCAATTATGTTGCAATTTTAAGCAAACTTTACAAGATCCTTATAGACTCAGACAAGCTTTGACAAATATAAAGCAATTTAGATTGAACTTTGAGTAAGGAACTCTAAACACATAATTGACAGGAACTCTAGAGTAAATTTGAGCAATGGTTAACAAGAACTTCAAATTGATAGACTCTAAAGATATACATCACTATAGATCATAGTAATCTTAGACAAGGCACTCTGGAGAACAAATATTTTATCAAACCTAACTCCCCAGTAGAGTCGCCAATCTGTTGGTGGTTTTTAAAGAACCAAGCAGATCTCACCAAGCATCTATGAATTTTCCAGATTCAATTGTTGAATACTTAGGAGATGATTGGCCAATGAACAAGAGGAAGCTAAAATGCTTCCCTCCCACACTTTCGTCTCCACAAAACTTGAGAGGGTGATCCCACAATGCATATCTTACAATATTGCTACACAATTATACCACACATTTCAAAATAAACAGATACATTCTCATTTAAATGCTAAATAGATGAAACCTTTAAAGAAACTGACAATTCCTTTGAAAGATCAAATACCTAAAGTTGAGAATTCACACAACACCAACCTCAACAAAGGTAGATCGATTAAAATTTTGTTTATGAATGTTGTTCTTAGATTAAAAACCAAAACCATAGGAAATGCACTTAACACCTTTAGATCAGTACCTTATCTCGGGGCAGGGAGTCAAAACATAGTAAATTGAATTATAAGGTGATTTTAATTCCAAACAGCCATGATCTTTGTGAAATTACATTACAATTCACATATCAATACTCAGACTCTATGACTACTTATCAGATCCACTAAACATTTATATGAATTCATGCTTTAATCAAGGTATTTTAACTGATTCAGTAAACCGGAGCCAGAATTAAAAATACATCAATGCAAAATAACAATGAAGATTAATGAAAGGATCATTGATCAAGTTTTCATTAATAACTCATACAGAATGTTACAGCTAGAGAGACAATAGACTCAAAATATTTGCATTGTCATTCAGACATGCTTGGAAACCATACAATTTACAAAATCTACTCGCTCGACTCAAAACCTAAGATACAGACTCAAAATGTATATTCTATGTGTTCTCCATTTGCATTTTCAGCTCTAGAATTTAAAAAGAGACCCACACAAATGGCCCTGAATTCCCTTTTATAATAATAAGGAAGCAAAACAAGCTTTAGGCCGAAATGTACACATGTCACATTTTCATTTGGCAACCTAAACCGATCATTCCATGAGGAATGGTTACAACAAATTGAAAGAATATTCTCTATTGATACAAAGGTTGCCTTTCAGTCATTGGAGACTCTCGCGCCTTCCAAAAGGAATTTTTTTGAAGAGAGTGGTCTTCAAACCTTGCAACATCTTTATTCTTTTTAGAAAAATGACAAAAAGCGTCCAAAAGGAGGGAAAATGTGGATCAAAATCCAGATCAACGTCCAAGTCATCAATAGTCAGCACTTACCTGTTATATTTTGAATTTGGAGAAACATATATCTTTTATGCATTGCAATCTCTAAGGACAGATCAACACTATACTCGGCCATGTATATTTTTTCTCCATCCCTGTACTTACAACTCCAACTCATCAATGAAAACCTTCTTCCATAATTCATATTTTGTGTTAGAAGGCCAATTAAATCCAATAACTTCATCCATCTTCTTTCTAAAAGGAGCATATTTTTCCATCACTGAATTAGATTCTTTATCAAAATCTTCCAGGAAGCTAATGATGAAAGACAACTTCTCAAGAGTATTCTTCAACATATCAATATCAACACTCTCACATATGAGAGATGCTTGAGAAATAATAGTTGTATCTACCTCATCTTTCCATGTCTATAGAGGTTTTACCTCATCATATGTGTGTTGAATATTGGGTAGAAATACCAAATCTTCCTCATCAAACTTTGACTTCAATTCTCTTATTTTCACCTCCAAAGGAGCAACATACCCTTGAAACCTTTGTTCTTTAATCTCATTGGAAAATTTGTATGTGGTTCCAATCATTGGATATTTATCTTTCTGATGTGCTAAACCAAATGCAATGAGCTTCAGGTTATCAAATCTAGGGATCCATCTGTCCATTATTTGAGTGGCCAAATCCTTGTCCCTTTGAGACAGTTTTATTGCTTGCAACATCAAAGAATAATTTGAATGAATACTATTTAATTTGCTCTGAATCTTCTCATTCATATGCTCTAGAAATATATGAACAATCTTTGAATTGTTCTCATACATAGTATCATGAACCTATGCAAACAATTTCTTATACACCTCTCAGGGAGACACCTCCAAAATGTCCTAAGTCTACAACATTTTTCCTTTTATCATCATCCTCTAATAATTAAATAATTTTAATTATTTAATTAGGCTTGATCATATTCCTCTATTAATTAAATAATTTTTAATTATTTAATTAATTCACTTCCTAATCTCTTTTCTATCTTGATCAATTAAAATTATGTAATTGTGTCACTAATACCCTCTTTCTTCAATAATTAAATAAATCAGTATTTATTTAATTATTTATATTTCATCATTTGTCCATAGTCAGATAATAATAACTATTATTTGACCCTTTTATTCTTCTATAATTAAATATTTTTTGAGATTATTTAATTATATGTCATTCCTCTCTTTTGGATAAATAATTCAAATTAATTATCCATGTCTAATTTCCATCTCTCCATTTAATTAAATTGATTAATTTAATTAAATCTCCATCTTTTATTTTCTCCAAATAAATAATTTGAATAAATAATTTATTTGCCACTTGTCATTTTCCTCCATTTTTGAATAAATAATTTAAAATAAATTATTTATGCACCACCTGGTCATAGATTCTTTGTCATAATTCCCTTCCATAACATTCATTTCTATCATAGTTTGTGCCTTATGTCTATCATAGTTGTCAGGTGTCATAGCCGTCGGCATCATAGCTTTTCCATGCATGGCATATTTTTGGTGCATCAATTCTGGACCGTTGATCTTCGCATCTTTTCTGAGACTTAATCTCAACCATCCATTTCGTAACCTCCCTCTCATGCATTTTGATCCATTGATCTTGGAATCTTTCTAGAAGATTAATCTCAGTCGTCCATTCGAATGGTTGTCTATAAAAGCAACCTTCCTCCATTTTCACCTTAACAACTATTATTCTCCAACTTTCTACTTACAATTTGCAGGTATTTTCACCAGTTAGACTACAAATCTGAGGGCATAATTGCAAAAGGAGAAATAGTAGAGCAAGAGAAGTGATTCAAGTCTCAAGCATGGCATTTTGATTTGATGTTTTATTTTCCTTATGCTTTCATTGTTTTCTTTTTGTTCGATGAGGTTAGTTTAGAAGTGTTGGTTGTCACTTTGTTCTTATTTATCAAACCCAATCTTATACACCTCAATTTGCAAAAATAATTGCTCCTTGGTGAGCTCATTTCATGGAGTTGCACCTGATGTGCTTGGCTCCTCAACTATAAGTGGTTCTTGGCCCAAGTTGTATGGAATTATTTCTAAATAATGTTTTGGTGGAGGAGGTAAAAAATTGAGGATGTTCCATTGGAGAAGTGGGTGCAACATGACTTGAGCTAGATGGGCCTTGAGTCCTCAATGTTTCCATATGTTGCTTGTATAGTGCTAGCTTTGTTTCCAATTCAGCTACCCTTTGCTAACTCTTATCGTACTCATCAACCAGTTCATTGTATTTACCCCTATATAAGTTTCTATCAGTAGTGAAAATCTCCATTATTTCCTTAATGAATTTAGCAATGTTTATTGTCATGTCAGCTGCTTCCAATGTTGGAGTATCAAAAACTCTCCTTATAATCAATTTCCCACTGAATTAAGTTGGTTTTGCAACTCTTGGCTTCCTAGAACCCAGAGACAATGACCAAATAGCCAAGGCATCCCATTCCTCACTCAATGTTGACCCTTGTAGTGCCAATTTGGCTTCTTCCTCAGTTTGAAAGAAGGGCCTTTCAGACCTTCTTATTGTATCTAACAACTACATCAGCAATATCCCATTCAGGTAGCAAGTTAATATACCACTTTTCTGCACAAGTTCTCTGCCTTCTTCAGTTGTGATACCTTGGAATTCTTTCCTCATCGCCTTCCTTACATTTTCCTAAATAAACCCAACAAGAAGTTCTGGGTGTAGGCTCCTTTCTTTTGCCACATTCTTTGCATATTCTGGAGCCTTAGCTCTCCACACAAAATACTTGAATGCTTTAGTCTCAATAAAACAATCATCTTCCATAAATGCCTTACAAGCTTCTTGCCTCAAATCATCTACATTATTCAAACCACTTATATTAGCCTTTCCTAGTCTAAGGCTGCTTTCATTAATACTTGATGCAACCTCCCTTGGGGGAGGAGGCATTCCTTGTTGCGTCTCTTTTGGTGTGACCAGGATGTCATATTCATCTATTTCAGGGTAATCAACTACCCTGCCTACCTCAGTCCTTTGCCTTTTGGCTGGTGGCTACTCTGATGGAGAAGGACCTCTTGGAGTGAATTGATATCAATCACAACAAATGGAGCCTATTTGGAAGGTGATGGCACTGACATCATAGGAGAAGTTTCCCTTGACCCTTCTGATGTAGTAGGGGTTGGAAGTGTTTGTGGCTTTTTAACTACCTCCTTCTTCCTAGAGTAAACTCTAACTTTTAGTGGTGGCCAATAAGAGGGTCTCTCCTCCAATAATTTTGTTGGTTCTTCTTCCATAGCCATTACTTTCCACTTGTATGTGATTGTGTGTTCTTCTTTCAAAATACCCACTATATTCTCAAAATTATCCAGCACATACATGACTCTGTTCAATTCACCCTTAATGGTCGGTAGAGGGTCATAGTTGGGATATATTTTGTAACCTTTTCCACCATTTTGTTGAAAGCGAGGTACTTTGCTTTCCTTTCTTCCTATTTTTGGAAAATCAAAAATATTCCTGATTACATCTTCAGGATAATAGAAATTGTGAACAAAAGAACCACTTCTATTCTTTGCCTTTAGAGCAGCAATAAAACCTTCTAGGCCATGATTTCTTGGGCACATAGTTTTCAATCCATAAGGTGCTAGAACCAGCCCTAATTCTTTCCATCCTCCCTTTTCCATGACAAAATCTACAAACACTATCCACTCTGGAAAGAATGAGCCCTTCTTCAGTGTTTCAGGCAAGTGTACCATTTGTGTTGCTCCCAATTGCCTCATAATCTCAAGGAATCTAATAATCAATGGCACATCTCTTGGTAGTGCATGTGGATTCACATTTGTGCCATAAACTCTGAAGATTGTTGTGCTGGAGTATGGAATTATATCCACCCAATTTTTGTTCAAATTCAGATTATACCTCCTTTCCATGGGCCTCAAAAAATCATGTATTTCCTTGGGGATCCCTAGTGGATCACAAATAAAGAACCTTCTCAATTTGGAGGAAAAGACATTGTGGAAGACGATGTAGTCAAATTTCAAATCATCTTTATCAAGAATTTGAGTCCAACATTGGATAGGCAGCTCAATATCACCGTCCTTCTTCAATGTCATGTCTTTACCAAAATTATTCTCTCCCTTGTATAGGAACATATGCATCAAGACAAAATACCACTAGAATTTTACCCAATCCTTTCCTACCTTTAATACATTCAAACCTTGATGAATGTTTTCTGCCAAGTATGTGGCATAGACATAAACTACATTATAAGTTGGGTGTTGCAAATGTGCTACCATATGCATGTAACCCCTTGGCATAGTGGTTGGTGGATCATAACCAATGATTTTGCACAAGGATTACACTATTTTCTTGAAGTAATTGGCAAACTACTTGATGGGGAAAGGCTCCAATTCATCTTTACCAATCCTTATCTGTTTTCTAGACTTGCCAATCCCAGTACTTGCAATGTGCATGGGTAACATTTTTGTCCTGAACAAAACCTTAGTATTCTCATATTCCTTCTTGAAAGCATCAAGATCAATGGGGATCATATCCTTATTACATTCATGCAACTGGAAGATTCTTTCAATTTCCTCTCTGGTTATCTTGAGCATTTCAACACCATCAAATGCCCTAACCACTCTGGAAACAAGATCATACCTTGCAACTATGTCTTTCAATAGGTCTAGATCCATGTATACATTTGGTACAACTAGGTTCCCCATATCCAACCTCCAAGTGTTACAAACAATGACTCCACAATTTCTATTCCCAAACCACTTTTGGAACAATTGCCATCTAGTGTAGGGCAACTCAACATCCTTGATAAAACATTACTTTTCTAGAAACCCCTCTTTAATTGCAGCTCCATAAAATAGAGTTATTCCCTCGACCTTTTTGCTAGTTGAGGGTTTCAATTGGTCAATAATGTCTTCAGAAAAATGTATGGATGCGGTTTCAGAACTAGAAACCTGAGCCTTGGGCACCATTGGTAACAAGGTGGGTTTAGACTAATCTAGGGTTTTGACACAAAAGGGTTCAGAACCTAGCTTTTCTATTCAAAACCTAGGGCATGGCTCAAAGGTATAATTTCAATGGTTTGATAGAAATTCACAACTTATATGCAATCCCAAACCACTACAAAG